>LOEQ01005171.1:75039-87683 GCA_001685075.1 Bramus lutescens
TCTATCTATCTATCTATCTATCTATCTACCTATCTATCTACCTATCTATCTGTCCATCCATCCATATATCTTCCTTTCTATCTACCCAACCATCCATCTAGAAATAGACAGTCCTTTGGCGGCTGGAAAAAGCATCAGTGGTTAAGAGCACTTGCTGCTCTTTCGAGAACACAGCTTTGATTTTTATCACCCATGTGGTGGCATACAACCATCCATAACTCCAGTTCCAGGGGATCCAGTGCCCTCTTCTGGCCTCTTCAGGCACCAGATACATGTGTGGTGTTCAAAAATACATTCAGGAGAATTCAGGCACACATACATACATTCATATACATAAAACAAATAAAAAATACTTATTTTATTTCTCTAAAGATTGTATAATTTCGGCTCATATAACAATGTTTATGAGTCTAAGTTAAATCTTACATAAAAAGGAAGTCCAATTTCATTTATTACACTTGGCAGTCAGTTATTCCAGACTATGTATTAAAGATGTTTTTTCTCCTTGAGTCATCGTAGAAACCACATCAAAATCAATTGACCACAAATGAGAGTTCATTTATGAGTTCTCAATTCTTTCCTACATTTACATCCTCAGAAGTATGCTGATACCATACTATGTTGTTTACTGTAACTTTGAAATCAGGGTGTGTGAGTCCTCTAACTTTAGTGTTCAAAATTGCTCTGGATTTTCTAGATATTTTGAAATTTTCTTATGTTTTATTTTTTTGAAATCAGGGTCTCAGTTCCTATGAAATATGCACTGGAGCTCTGAGAGGGGTGGTATTGAATGTCCAGGAAAAATTGAGGTGTGCTGTCATCCTGATAGCAACTAGCAACATTCCATTCTGTGATAATGGGTGGTTTCCCATTGACTTAAATTTTTTCTAATTCTTTAGTGAACTTTTTAATTTTATATTTAAGTTTAAATGCCTCCTTGTGTTGCTGCTGTTGTTAAATGTATATATTACTTTTTTAAAAAAATCTGTCCTCATTTAATCCTTCAGTACACTGTGGGATTTACATTTTGGTCTTGTTACTGATCATACAGATACACTGTGTTGGGGTATTTGAGAAAGTTCCCTTTCTTCCTTAGTTTTTTTTGGGGGGGTGGCGGGTATTAGGAAAAGTTATTAGATTTTGTAAAATGCCACGTCTCTGGAAAGACCCAGGGTTTTGCTGTTCTATTCCATCCCTGTCTATAAACCGATTTTTAAAAGTAAACCAATTTCATATTCCACCAAAAAAACCCTCTTAAATATAATACTTTCTATCTTGTGACAAATTAAACTGACCATTAAAATTTAAATTCTTTTTTTATTTTTGAGATTGTATTTTAATTACAGCATTTCTTTCTTCCCATTTCTTCCTCCAAACCTTCCCACATTCCCCTCCTTACTCTCCTTCAAATTTATGGCGTCTCTTTTTTCTTTATTAATTGTTATGCTTGCATATATGTATTTGTATTAGATACTGTATGGACTCAACAGCTTATATTTACAAATATATATATACATTCCATACAGTGTTACTTGCATGTATATTGTATGTATCTTTTCAGGGCTGATCATTCGGCAGTGGACACCCAGTTAATGTGCCCCTCCCTGGGGAGGACCACCTCCCCCAGCTTTACTCAGTTGCCCACAGTTCTCTAAAATAAATACCTTTTTATGCTATTGGACTCGGTAGTTCATTGAGGGCTTTTTTTGTCTATAGTCACAATGGATATGGGTCTGAATTTTTCTTTCCTGTGGTGACGTGGCTTGGTGTTGATGTCTGTAATACTGGCTTCCTGGAATGCGATGGGAAGTGCTCCCTGATGTTCACTTTTCTGATAGAGTTCATGAGAGGTTCTCGCTACATCTTTTTTAAATATTAAGAATTTGCCAGTGAAGCCTTTCAAAGCTGAGCTTTCCTTGGGAGAAGGGTTTTCTTCTTGTAATTTCATCAACCTCTAGATTTCTATTTCTTCCATCAGTTTTGGTAGTTTATATTGGCACACAAGTTAAAATTTCTCTTTCTCCATGTCATTCACTCATTTCCTTTATTAATTAGGCTCACCTTTTGGACAGTGAAAACTGGGGAAAGCAAAAATGTCCCATATTACATATCTGTGTAGGTTATATGTCTGTGGCTTCCTTCCACGTGAATGACCTCTTAAATCCTCTCTCGAATTCCACTAAGAAGAAACACAGAAATGAGAGAAGGAGAAATATTATTCTGCTGAGATATGAATCCTCTTTGCAAGGTCTCATGGGTAAAGGAGGAGAAGCATCAGATTTCACCAACTGGCCTGGCCCAGGAGAACACTGAAAAGCACTCCTAAAATACAATGCCATTGTGAGCAAGGCTGTGATGATTCATAACTTCAACAGAATTGAGAATATGAAGTTCGACACTTCCTTCCTCATTAGAATTGTTCATAAGAGAAATGCCACTTTCCTGAAAGTTAATTGCGAGTTTCTCTCCTCTCTTTTTGAATAAAATGTTTCACGTGTTGATGGAGAACCACTTTCAGAGAGAGCAAAGTCAAGACTCGCGTCGTTTCGTTTCACCGTAACTGACTAGATATAGAAGGTAATCCATCCTTTTGTACTGCGAGAGAAGTCTCAGTTCTGTCATTTAAAGGGGATGCATTAGTCACTTCTCTTCTGCCATGGTAAAATACCAATGCCAAGGAAGGGTTCACTTGAACTTGCGGTTCCAGACGGATAAGCATATCAGCCACCATCAGGCACAGCAGCAGAAGCTGAAGCTGAAGCTGACAGCTCCCATCTTGAACTGCAAAGCTTGAAAAAGACAGAGAACTTGAAATGGAGTGAGTCTGTGAACTCTCCGATTCTACCTCCAGTCTCCAGTGACATAACTCTTCGAAGAAAGCCACACTTCCTAAGCCTTTCCGCAGAGCATCACCAACTGGGGACCAAGTATTCAGATGCCCCAGACTACAAGGGACACCCCATTTAAACCACCTCAGGGATAAATCATTTCCCACAATGTACCTTAGGGGAAAAAAAAACACCACCAATTAATGCCAGCACCATTTGTTGAAGATGCTTACTTTTTTTTGTTGTATAATTTTAGCTTCTTTGTCAAAAACCAGGTGTTCATAAGTGTGTGGATTAATATCAGGGTCTTCAATTCGATTCCATTGATCAACCTGTCTGTTTTTATGCCAATACCAAGCTGTTTTCATTACTGTAGCTCTATAATAGAGCTTGATGTCAGGGATAGTGATGCCTTCAGAAGTTCTTTTACTGTACAGATAGATAAAAAGCTATCTTGGGCTTTTTGTTTTTCCATATGAAGTTGAGTATTGTTCGTTTGAGGTTCATGAAGAATTGTGTTGGGATTTTGATGAGGACTGTGTTGTACTGAATCTTTAGATTGCTTTTGGTAGAATTGCCATTTTTATTTTGTTGATCCTATCTATCCAAGAGGATGGGATATCTTTCCATTTTCTGATATTTTCTTTAATTTCTTTCTTCAGAGACTTAAAGTTCTTGTTATACAGGCCTTTTACATCTTTGGTTAATGTTACTCAAGATATTTTATAATTATTTGTGGTTATTGTGAATGGTGATGCTTCTATGATTTCTTTTCAGCCCCTTTATCATTTGTATCTAGGAGGGCTACTGATTTTTTTGAGTTGATCCTGCATCCTGCCACTGAAACAGCTTACCTGAGCTAATGGGAGCTCACTGACCCCGGACTGACAAGGGAGGAAACGGCATAGGACCAAACTAGGCCCTCTGAATGCGGGTGACAGTTGTATGGCTGGGGCAGTCTGTGGGGCCACTTGTAGTGGGACCAGGTTTTATCACTCCTGCCGGAACTGGCTTTTTGGAGCCCATTCTATTTGGCGAGATACCTTGCTCAGCCTAGATACAGCAGGGAGGGCCTTAGTCCTGCCTCAAAGCAATGTGCTAGACTTTGTTGACTCCCCATGGAAAGTCTTACTCTCTCTGAGGAGTGGATGGAGGGTAGGATGTGTGGGGAGGTGAAGAGAACGGGAGGAGGGAAGGGGTGGAAACTGGGATTGGTATGTAAAATGAGAAAAGATTGTGTTTTAAGAAATAAATAAATTTTAAAAAGTCACCAACAACAACCAACGTACCTTGCTAACTTGTATTCAAATTGAAGTGAGAAAGGCTAACCCTCTCAACTGAACTGCCCCTTTTCTTCCCTCAGCATGGCAATGCTTGTCATCACCTCAATTATTTACTCATAACCCCGATACCAAAATGATTTCAGACTTATACAAAAGCTTCGAAACTAGTGTCCTCAGTCCCCATATCCCCTTTACCCAGAGACCCCAAATGTTAATTTCTTACCAGATTCACCTTGTCTACACTAATATTTCTGAGCAGGCTGTGATCTCCAGTGTGGGTTGTGGCCTGTGGGTTCTCATTCCACCACAGATTAGGCATCAGCCAGGTCTGGAGTGGTCGCAAGCAGATTTGTTGCTGTTCAGGACGCACCTCTGACTTTTTAATCCTGTTTCAGAACGTCTTAGACGCGTCTCTCCTTATACCATTAAACACGTCGAAGGGCCGGAAAAGCCCTGCTTTCAATTATTTCACAACTGAAACTAAAGCACTGTGAACATCAGTCGGGTCTTGTAAGCCACACACAGGAAGCCCAAGTTCAGTGGAGAGTCTAGCTCTAGACTGGTAAACCAGGCATGGCCGCCCTCTGTAAATCAGGGCTGTGGCTCATGGATTCGCATCAGTAGCTTAGCTCAGATACAAAGCAAATTAAGGACAGTTTGTTTCTATCTGTGGCAAAGTGACTATCTCAAAATGGGACATATCAACAAAATTCCAAAGACTTAAAATGCCAAGATTGATGGCTTGAAATAAATATAAAGATATTATACTCACAACACAATTACAGGGTTTTTTGCCTTGTTCTTTTTATCCGTAGGCTTCAGTCAGACAAAACTGGATTATTCATTATCTTTGGTCCATAGCTGGTTTTCACTTTGAGCTCATACATGGCCTATTTTTATTCATTTTTCTCATTTGCTTATTTCTAGTAACATAAAAAGGACCCATAAACCCTCCCACCAATATAAAAGTCAGGGCTGAAATAACTAAATTCTAGTTTACTGATCTTCCTTTCTTAATTCCTGCTTCTCCCCATCCGACATTGAAAATGGTAAATAGTACTTGGGGTTCTTTGTTCATTATCACGTTGTTTTGTTTGTTTGATTTAGCTTGGGTGTTGTTATTTTTGAGACAAAGTCTTATGATACAGCCCATGCTAACCTCAAACCCACCATCCTTGCTTCATGGTCTTCCTAGTGCTGGAATTATAAGCACCATATATATTGATTTATTCTTTTCTCCTCATTTCAGTATTGGCAATGAAATCCAGGGTTTCATGTTCACTAGGCAAGCATTCCATCACCAGAGCCACATCCTCAGCCCATTTTTTTTTAAACTTTCACTGTGCATCTTTTGACTAGAAAGTTGATTGGCTGTTTGACTTTAAGTCCCTCCCAGGTCCTACTGGGATGCACTTTACAACCGTTGCAGTTGAGTGAATGCTTTTGCTCATTGGTTTGGGGATGATTTGCTCTATGTTTATCTAAGTTGCTAAGAAAACTGATTGGCATGTCCATGGGTTGCCTTGGTAACTTCCTATTGGGACTTTCCATGACATGGTAACTCTGGATACTATATCTGCGACTGGGTACTAGCATCTGTGACTGGCAGAGCCCAGTTGAAGACAGCACCATGAGCTGTCCTGAGTGGCAGCCAAATTAAGAATCTGTACTATACAGAGGAGAGGGAGGCCAAGTAGGGACACCTGGCTCAGGGAGGCTGTGGGTGCTGATGAGGCAGGTATCCCAGGCCAGGGTGAAGTACAGTGGGAGATTAGAGACACTGAGTGTACTTTCAGTTCCGCTGGGAACTAGCTGTGTGACCTTGCAGATCATTTTTACCTCTCTGGGCCCCAAGTTCCTCTTCTGGGGAAGAAATACTTAAACGTTATATATAAAGGTCCTTCCAGATGAGGAACCTAGGGAAAGAGTGGTGAAGAACCTGTCCAAGGTCCCCCTGTTCCTCCTCCACCAGCTTGGTCACAGGGTCAACGTCCATTCCACAGGGCCCCTCCCTGTGCCTCAGCACATGAGAAAATAGTTCAGTGGGCTTTTCCATCCTGCACATGGGCAAGGCTATGCTTCGATTATGGACACAAAAGGCATGTACTAGAGCTCACTTCAGGGACATCCAGTAGCTCAAAAACGTCCTTGGAAATAGTTCCACTGGGACTCAGCACAGTTCCATACCTCAGCTGAAGTGTGGAACAAACCCAGAAATTTATCCCATCCATCTATCTGGCCTAGAGGGGACAAGGTCCTGGATTGTATCCCTAGTGCTGAGGAGAAGAAGAGGATAAGGTGGAGAAAGAAGTGGGGAGAGGGAAGGAGGAGGAAAAAGAGGAGGGAGGGAGGGAAGGAGGGAGGGANAGAGAGAGAGAGAGAGAGAGAGAGAGAGATTAAGGAAGGGAGGGGGAAGACAGCTATTTCACCCCAGCTGTCTCTTTTCTCCTTGTCAGCATTCTTCATTCTCTACCTCAGCTCAGTTCTTCACTCGATAGAAAACAGCTTCGACAAGAACATTTTATATGGGGAGAGACAAACCTCTCACTCTCTGTTCTAAATTTTGAAGAAGGCGAGTGACTAATTTTGTGCCAGTCACCTCCACCTCCGTCCTGCTCTACTAAAACAAGTTGAAGTGGAGGTTGAGGTGGACTCTGGTGCATCTACTCACAAGACTGGGATGGGAGAGACTCCTGCCGAGGAAGGATCTGGCCCCCAACTCGGTCAGGGCCCATGGTGAATGCTAGTTTACTGCAACCTCTGAGCCCCGAAGGAACACTCATTACATGCGTTCTGAGTGAATGCACAAAAGAAGATAACCACGTAAATGCGAAATTACTAGGAAAGAGAGGTTCACCAAGTGAACCCTACCTTTTGGCTTTAAAAAGAAACTAAAAGGATATTAGCTGCATAACATAGCAAGTCACCCGGCTTTTCAAATGAGGTTCCTAGAAGGCAGTGAAACTTGGCACTAAACACTGACCCTGCCAACGTTAGCAGCTCACAATCGGCAGCCGGCACACATTCCTGCTGCTGGCCTGCGTTTTCTTGTGAGGAGAGGACAAGGGGGAACTGACAATGGGATGACATTGGTTTTGACTTTTCAGTGACTTTTAGGGCTTCTTACAGATTCTCATATCCCTTTAAAAGCACTGACATCAGTAAGGAACAGATAGAGCCTACAAAAAAAGGATGCTTTTGCGTTTGCTTCCTCATGGTTGAAAGTCTGAAGAAAGTATCTCATGGAAAACAGTGGCATTTAAAAGCTCAGATGAGCCTAATCCTGCAGTCAGCCCTTCCTCATTTTACAAGAGGCTAAAACCTCTCCATTGACTGGAGGCAGGGGGACCCCCCAACTTCCTGTTCTGGGGAATATCAATCTTCAGTTGTCACTAATGTTACATGTCTACAGTGCCTCAGGGTTCACATTCTTTCAGAGTTTAAAGGCAGACTCAAACCAAGTTTGTGTTAGGATCATTCATGGTTTAATCACCCAGGTGCTGGTGCTGAATCCATCTGCAGCTGGGCCCGGTGGTCACACATCAAATTATCTGTTGGTCTTTTGTACATTGTTCTTCCATGCTGATGTTTTTGCCCTGGCTTGTGGTTCTTACTGTCTCCAGATTTGACTGATGAGTGCAGTGTTGAAACTGGCATGTGTTGCCTGAGTCTGACTCCTCAGTGGGTGCCTGATTAAAAATGACAGATGGACACCTGTGTGGACAGCCATGTAGACAGAGTGAAGAGGCACAGTGGGAGGGGAGTTGTGACATGCTATGTTAAATTATTCACACTTAACAGATATTTACAGAAATATTTGTATCACGTTTGTATAAATGTATCCTACTTAGTGTCAAATTATATTTAATATTATAAAATACTAACTCTGACAAATGTACATTTTCCCTAGATTTTGTCTTGTTCATGTCTTATGATGGATGACCTCTAAAGTGAAGGTGTTGACGTTGTCTTCTTTAAAATTTAAGAAAATCATCTTTTTAAAAATGTCTAAATTGGATAAATCCATAAAATGTATTTGATACTAAAAGTGTCCATCTAATGTGGACCCTCACAGCATTTTTCCTGAATGCATGTTCCTACTGTGTAGAGAAGTCCATTGAGTTGTTTAGACTTTGAAGTCTCTGTAATTTTGATGTGTGATGTTTTTGCTTACTTTTAGGTTTTTGTAAGAACAAAGTTTATTTTGAAATTAAAATAAATAAAAGACATTTCCTGGGGATAAAAATTTGGGGGAAATTTTTAGCACCAGCATTCTAGTCACATTACTGTAGCCTGCCTGTTAGTAAAGCCAGCACATCCCCTACAGCACTGAAGGTATTCTAGAGAAAACACACGCATGTTACTGTAGCCTGCCTGTTAGGAAAGCCAGCACATCCCCTAAAGCACTGAAGGTATCCTAGAGAAAACACACGCATGTTGCTCTAGTATGTCTATTAGTAAAGTCAACACAGTTTTTTCCTCTAAAGCACTGAAGGTATTCTAGAAAAAAAAACATACTTCCTGAGACAGTTCCTTTTTAAAAATTAACTCGATCTTCCTCTGACTGATTTTGATTGACTAATCATAAGAAATCTCCCCGTGATGAGATAGTTCCAATTCTGATTTTATCATCATGGGGAAAAGGAAACTTTCTTTTTTTTCCCCATTAGGGGCAGCCAGTGCTTCACACAGACAGCTTTTCCTTTCACGAATACATTTCCCAAGATGCATAATTGTTTACACTTAGACAATTTGTTACTCAGTTGTTTAAAATGCAAAGGTATTTCTAGAACTAATGTAGTGGACATGATTAAAAATTACTCTTGTAAGTTAAATGCTAGCAAGAAAGAAATTAGAATAGAGCTAAGTCTTGTTGCTGCAAAATTATTTCTTATTTTTGAAAAAAGAAATCCATCTATGGGTTTGAAGAATTGGTTCTGGAATGGACCTCTAAGGGATTCTTTGTGTGAGCATAAGGGGCAAACAAGTCCTTTAGAAATGGTCCTAAAAATGTCCTTGTAGTTGGTCAGAGGTGTGCGTGTTGAGTGTACATACAAGGAATCTGTAACCCCCAACACTGTGTGCTTCACGGCAGGTAAGTTAAGCTTCAACAGGAAAGAGACTGTAAGCAACTGTCGTAGAACTGCTCTCCTGGCTTCTGACATCCACCTCTTGTGCCTGCTCTTGTTCCTGGCTCTGAACCCACCTGGCACTCAGCTCGGCTTTTCGCTAGTTGCCTGAGGATGGCTGGCATGTCTCTGGGTGTGTTTGTGTCCACTCCTGACATTTTCTTCATCAGGAGGGTTGTCTGTTAATGGACTGTGCGGGGTGCTCATATACATCGCATCACAACCCCTCACCTAGTTAGCTTGGAGAAACCTAAATCCGTAGCTGTCTGTCTTCCTTCATCTCAGTCTCATGAACAAGATGCCCACTGGAAGCCTTAGGTCAGTAGAAAGTCTTATCTGGTCAGACCTCCTCTGAGGTCTACCAATGACCAGTTTTAGAAATAGTTTCGGATGAGTTTTGGATATGGTTTGTCATTACCAAAACTCAAGCAGAATCTGGTTACCACGGTGGCAGTGTTGGAAGGTGAAGCCTGTAGGAGGTGATAAAGTTCTTTGTTAAGAGAGATTAACGCCATTCTCATAGGACTGAATCATTCCTGGCAGGAGTCAAACAATTATCTCAAGAGTGGATTGTTACAAAGAAACTTTCTTTATTCATGTCTATTTGAGCTTCTATTGTGAGTTACAGAAACCAAGATCCTCACTAGAAACCAAGCAGGCATACCTTCTGAACCTCCAGTATTGTGAGCAGAATGAACCTTTTTTCTTTGCAAATTATCCAATCTCAGAAAATGGACTAAGATAAGGATGCTGTGACATTGCCCAAGAAGAGGTTGGAAAGTTCATGCTTTTGTGGGAAAGCCTGACGTAACAACTCATCAATTTTACCACTTACATAGTTCCAGACAGCAATTAGGCTCCTATACACCCCAACACTGGCAAGAAATGGTTAAAAAAAAAAACTCTTTCTTCTCTAAAACTAAACCTGACATACCTGATTTCCGCTACGGGAAAGCTCTTTACAGGATAGAGATTGGTTTTCTATTTGTTTACTTTTAAATGTCTCCCATTCTTAAGGGACATCAAACCCACTGTTGTGGTTTGGTTTTGAGAATGCAAATTCATCATCTTTCTTTCCTGTGAAGGCTTTATAAATTAGTTTAAAAATGCAGAAATCGTATACAATGAATTAAACTCTTGACTTGGATACAGAGTCCAAAAGATCTTCAGAGAACTCACCCCAAACCACTCTTCACAGGCAGGACAGCTGTGGCCTCCCACCGCACGGACAGCACCTGGCTCCTTGGGCTTACCTACACCCTGGAGGGGGAGGACAGGTGCTTCCTGTTTAAAAAATGACTAGAGAGGAGGGTGGGAGAGACAGAAGAAGGGAGTGCACATCAACGCGGAAGAGGAACAGTGGCCTTCCATGGCAGCCCCGACCCTTAGTGAGCAGCACAATTAGCCACCACGTGTACGGAGGGGTGCAGGGGGTGAGGGGGGAGAAAAACGTCCCTTCTACTACTTCACAGAAGTTATGGGTTTCTTCTCCTGGCTGAAGCAGGAGCAGAAGGGACAGGAAGGTTACAGGTCCTGTAGAATGTTGTGACAAAGGCCAAGGGTCTGACCTGATTTGACTACTGAGGTTTTGTCCCAGGGCACCAACATCTGAAATCCAGGAAGTATTTAGTGCGGTTTTGTGAAAGTCACTTAATCCCATTTTGGTAAGAACTATGGCACCAGGCCAGGGTGGGCACTAACAGTGTTGAGTGGAGCTGGAGACCAAGGACTGCTATAGAGATGCAGCTTCCTCCTCTATCTCCTTCCCTTTTCCGTCTGTAGACACCAGGAGCTCTCTCGATTTATGGTGTTCCTTGCCCAAAAGTCAAAATGTCTGGCCAGGCAGGGATGAAGTGGAAGGTGGACTTCATCAAAATAGATCACATGTATGTGTGAAATTCTCAATCATTAAGAAAGTAAAAAATAAAAGAAAAAAAGAATTTTAAAGGCAGAAGCATTTTATTTAAATAAGTTAAAATTCCCTCAATGGGGGTACTGGTGAGGGGAAAGGAGGACATAGCTCACTTGGTAGAGGCTTGACTAGCATGCACAAGGTCACGGATTTAATCCCCAGCAGTAGGTAAAACCAGGCATGGTCGTACATACCTGTAACCCCAGCATTCAGACGCAAAGGTAGGAGGACCAAGAGCTTAAAAGGTCAACCTCAGCTACAATCTACCAGTATGAGACCAGTCTGGACTACATGGGACCTTGTCTCAGAACAAAACAAAACAACACACCAAAAAAAATCTCTCAACATGTTTTAGTGTGCTATGTGTTACTCTTGGGTTTTTTATAAGGAAGACTGAACAAAACAGGGCTCACTCGTTCTGGTGAGAACTGTGATGGCTGTGGAATTTCTCTTTAGAGAGAATTTTGCCTACTCACCTTGGCTGTCTAAGCTTCCCTGTAAACCAGCATGTCAGCAAGCCTGCTACAGCCACTTGAAAGATACTAAGACAATTGTTACAAGTGTTAATTGCTGTAGGAAAGGCAAGAGTCACAGATAAGATGTTGGCGCAGCAGAGTTGTACAAGTGACTTGTCCAGTAGTCTTTTTTTTTCCCACTAAATGTGTGATTCTGCCTCTGCCTCCTTTGAGCTGGGGTTACAGGTGTGTTACCTAGCACACTTGGCTTTAGACACTTGCGTGCTAATGCAAGAAACATACCACAACCACAAATTAACTACTTTTTTAGTGACAAAAAAAAAGCATTGAACTTACTGAATTCAAAGCATTGAATTCTGCTTTGTTTTAACCAGGTAGTCAAAAGGCAGTAGCAAAGGATCTGTTTCTTTTTTAATTGTTTGTTTGTTTGCTTGCTTTTTGTTTTTTTGTTTTGTTTTGTTTTGGGAGAGGATATCATTTTATAGCCCAGACTGGCTTAGAAATTACATTCTTCTTGTCTTTACTGCTTGGATTATAGGAGTGTACCACCATGTTCAGATATGAGGAAAACTGTCTAGATTTATATATCTTATTAATTTATGGGTATGGGTGTTTTGCCTGCATGTTTGTATATGCACCATGCACATGCTTGGTGCCTGCAGAGATCAGAAGAGAGCACCATATCTCCTAGGACTGGAACTGCAGATGGTTGTAAGCTGCCATGTGGATACTGGGAATTGAACCCATGTTGTCTGGAAGAACAAGTGCTCTAAGCCAGCTCACTAGCCCAAGATTTATATTTCTATTGATGGAAAACCCTCAGGACATAAATATGATGCTGAAACCACCGATAAAGGTTACCAGCATTCATTACATTCAGAGAGTTGTACTGTTGCGCTCACCATTGTAGTGATTGGGGAGCAGGCCTGCTTTTCATCCCGCCCAACTCCTGCATGGCTAGCTTATACCCAGAAATAACAACAAACAAATTGTATTCATTTAAGCACTGCCTGGCC
>LOEQ01005171.1:136350-150426 GCA_001685075.1 Bramus lutescens
TGCTTGCTTGCTTGCTTGCTTGCTTGCTTGCTTGCTTGCTTGCTTGCTTATTGAAACTCAAGAACAACCGCAGTGCAGGCAAGCTACGGGTCTCAGGAACTGCCTGGAGGAGAATGGAAGAGAGAAGGAAAAAGCCATGCCTCACGCTGGAATGGAAATCAGACAAATATCTACAGTTTTGGAGAAGGGAGCCTAGTGTCAGGGAACACTTTGAACACATAGAAAGAAGGCAAGGAGAACTTGGCCTTCCTAAGTAATTCAAGAAGATGCACAGAGCTGCACAGCTATGGCCCTGTTAGCTGCTGTACTGTGGACACAAATTCTGGAAAGGGAAAGGTATCTCATCAGAGGACTGATTCTTCTGCCTGTTTCTAAGGTGAATCTGCCTTCCTAAGAATGGTCCCATGGCCAGGAAATTGGCCAGGACCAACTGGACTGATAGGTCTCTACCCAGGCCAGAGATTCTGTTCTCTTTACCAAAAGTTTTCTCTTAATTGGCCTTCATTGCTGCTTTAACAACTTCCCATTCCCTGTCTCTGAAGAGGTAACTCTAAAATCATTTAGGAACCAGGTCAGGCTCATAACAGAATGAAAACCCTCAAAAACCTCACAAAAGGGGCCGAGGAGATGGCTTGCTCAGCAAAGTGCTTGCTTTGCAAGCATGAAGACTTGAATTTGGATCCCCCAGTATCCGCCTAAAAAACATCAGGTCCAGCAGTGTATGCACTGGAAAGGCAGAGACAGAAGGATGCCTGGAACTTGTTATCAGCCAGTTTAGCTGAACCCATAGACTCCAGGTTCCAGGTAGTAACCCTGTCTCAGAAAATAAGGTGAAGGGTTATTAAGACATCTAACTTTGATCTCTGGCCTTTACTTGCACACACATACATGCACAAACCTAGACAAACATTTCACACACAAATTAAAAATAAAGCAGCACATAGAGTAACCCCAACTCCCTCTGGGGTTCTAAAGAGCTATAATTCCCTTTCTGTTCCTACTGCCCCCTACCCCTGTGTATTGTTGGAAATCAAATTCATTCTTGGCAGGTGCTGTAACACCGAGCCACACCCTAGCACAGCCCTGCCTTTTGTGTGACAGTTCCCAGCAGAACTGGATTCCCACAGATGCTCTTTCCTGACTCCGTGGTTGTAAATGTAAACAGCCCTAAGGCATCGAGGCCCCATGCCTACTTTATAGGTAGTTTGATGAGAAGTTAGTCTTTCTGTCTTAGGCCAGAGACTTTTTTTTTTCCCAGCATGCTCCCTGTCGCAGTCCTTTGCTGCCATGGCCAATGTTTTTAATGGCAGTGTTTAGAGAAATTTCCACATTAGGGAAGGGGTGTACCTATTTAACTCTCACTAGCAGTGTGCAAATGTGCCTGTTTCCCAGTACCAGCACACTTTTATTTTTTAAGCACGTATTAATTGTACAACCTAATGGATTTCATTGTGATATTTCCATGCCTGATTGTAATATACTTTGATAATATTTACTACCCTCTTTTACCCACCTTTGTATTTAGCAAATTTTCGGTTTTATTTTATTTTTTGGTCAAAATCTTATTCCTTTCCAAGACAGCTCTTCCCCGTGGAGGCTGAGAGTCAATGGCATATTTGCTACTTTAGCATCTGGTGTGTGCAAGGACAGGGACAGATGCTGAAGACACTGAAAGTGTGCCCACCACCCCCATCTGCCTGGGCAGAACCTTTATTCCACAGGAAAGATTATATTCTGATTATTTTATGGGTATTCACAGTTACTACAGCCTAGTGAAAGAAGAGCTGTGGCTCATGGTAGGTTCAAGTCAAACAGGAACAGCAGACCTGAAGACCTGAGGGTGAGTTCTATTTTTCACCCATAAATCTGGAGTTGTTTCACTGAGCATGCATTTGAATGGCCGTAAGCAATGACTAGGAATCCATATAATCTTCTTGTGGTGTTATGGCCAGAAAAAAACTGGTAGAGAGAACCAGAATGTAAGCCCCTCTGCGTGGCCCAGACACTTCACTGTGATTTTGTGAACCTTCAAGACTTCCAAGCCTAGCAAACAGACTGCACTATCCTTACTTTTTATGATATTAACTTATCTGGGTGACTCCACCTTTCAGCAAATGGGCCCTGACCAGGGTTAGACTCTGAGGTCTTCTCATTATAAAGGCAAGGGTCTTTCTCCTGGACATAATCATTTAGGACTATGATTTGGTGTCAATCACTGAAGTACATGTTACTAATGCATTTATAGGGAGAAACAATCAACACATAGATTAATTTCAAATAACAACCCTCTAGATCTGTAGTTATGGTATTTAGGGTATAAAAATTCTTCATCTGATTCTATGCTTGGGCTGTGGCTGGGAACTGCTTGCATTATTAAGTGTTTCCTTGATGGATTGCAGGGATAGTGAGTGCTTGAAAGTCAATATAATGCTTGCAAAAGGACTTGAGTTTTATCTCCTGAACTAATGTTAAAACCAGGCATGGTGGTATCTGTGTGTCAGCCCAGCACTGGGGAGGCAGACAGGTCCCTGGAGCACGCTGGGTGGCTAACGTAGTATTGTTGGCAAGCTCCAGGCTAAAGAGACACCTTGTTTTAAAAAATGGTGGTCACCACCTGAGGAACAACACCTGAGATCGTCCTTCTACCTCCACTTACATGCTCACACACGTGCAACGCATATACACAAATACATGCAAACACACAAAACACACATACACACACACAGAAATGTTTTCTTATTTGAGAGCTAGCATTAGCTTGGTGTCTTCAGAACCTAAAGATGGCTTCAGCATTGAGGAGAGGTTAACAGTGGTAATTTTTTTCCAATTAGAAGCTCAATAATGTTCATAGGTGCTGAGGAAGTAATATTGAGCAATGAAAGGTTTCTCCCTTCCCCTGAGAAAAGAAACAGCAGCCTGTCTTTCTGATGTAAAAATTCAGAGTTTGTTTCATTTTTCGTTCTATGTATTTGCCAGCACCTGCAGGAAACAACTACTTTTCACTATTAATAGAAATGTTTGACCAGTGTTCTCGTTCCCTCATACAGCTTCTTCATATCAAATAATTTAATTTTGTATTGATGAACTCGATAGAGGAACAAAATTTATATATTTGTGTGTTAGTTGTTTAGCAGGTAGATTGTATTAGCTGGAATTTGGTTTGAATATTTTTGTTTTTAAGCTTGAGTTTTGTATTTTGAACCCTTTTAGTATATATGTTAGGTAATAACCATCATGTTTTCATAGATAGGCATTTGTGCATTCATTCATTCATTCATTTTGCGATCGATTCTCACTGTGAATCCCAGTCTGATTTACATTCCCTGTTCTGTCTCAGTCTCCTAAGAAGTTTTGTTGGCTTCTGAAATATGAAGCAAGGCAGAACCAGTGTTAAATGTTGTTTAAAGTTTAAGGGAAAATGCTCCTGTTCGTCCCTTCTTGCCAGTGTGGTTCAGAATGATAGTGCATGAATGTAGGGAATACTAATACAGTCCAGCCCCTTTCTCCAACTTCAGTAATCACTGCTGTGTGTGCTCATCTCCCAGGACAAGAGAATGAGACCATACGGTACTTCTCTGTCTTCATCTTGTCTCCTTTCCTTCAAAATCCCATCTTAGGCTTCTTTCCATTTCTGTAGTGTCTACGCTTTGTGTTCTTAGTTTGGACATGAAATTTGTCCATCTGTGACAACATTTGTTTGTTGCTCAAAGTCTTTTTGGTCCATGTAACAGTCTTGAACCTGCAGGTAGGCGGCTGTCTTTGTGGCAGCTTTCTTTGGTTCCTTCCAGTGGTGTGCAGCTTAGTCTGGCACACAGGGATGTAGATGCTGGCCAAAGAACTGTGTCATTTTAAGCCCCATCCCAAAGTGAGAAACCATGTGTTTGGTCACATGTGGTCCATTGGTGTAGGAAAGCAGGCCTGTGTCAACAGTGATTTCCTCATGTCTGGAGTTTGTGGTGCCAGAGACTCTGATTAGTGTGTTACAGCCTCCCTCACACAGGCTGCTGTCGCAGTTCCTGCCTTACCAGAAAGTATTGGTGTACACGGTATCTGGTTTTGTGGTGCTGCCCAGGCCTCTATTGCAGAATCACTAACCTATAATCCCTCAGAAGGGTCAGTGACTTTCTCATGACCTTTGTTTGGCAATGGAAGATTGAATATATAAAAAAAATCACACATCTTCATAATAGTCAGTCCATACACACTTTGCCATGTTCAAGGTAGGCACGTGGAGCCTACAGTAAAATCATAGAAACTGAGGTAGAAATTCGTGTTCTGGATACGAAGGGTAGCTACCCAGGCACACACCCAGGTGTTACCTCCTCCTCAGCCTCTCTTGTCTGTTGACCACTGCACTCCTCTGTGCTTAGACCACAGAGACCTAGCGGGCAGAGTGCATGGGAGTGTCCAGGCTTATCCCAAGTTGTGGAAACTGTTAAGTAGCATTTCTCCTAGGATAATAGACTCCCAAAGCCATTCATTTTAAACACACAGAGGTGTGCAGATGTTTGGGTGAAGAAGTTCATGGACACTCTTGGTAATGATGTAGCAGTGGAGCCAGTCTCAGCCAATGCATATGCAAAACTACTTGAAGCAATTCCAAAAGAGGGGATGTCTGTGCATTTAAAGAAAGATTTCATTAAGAAACAGAAACAATAGTAGCAAATATCTACAGTATGATCTCATTTATGTAAATTTCAAAATCAGCATTTATTTCTATTACATATATAATGTTGTAAATACACAGGCAAGGTTCTGAAAGGATGGTACCAGACTCCCAAGAATGGGGTATTGTTTTATTATATTCTCTTACTCCTTACTTTACTTGTTCCAATAAGAGCAATGGTTCTCAACCTTTCTAATGCTGCGACCCTTTGATACAGTTTCTCATGTTGCAGTGACTCCCAACCATAAAATTATTTCATTGCTCCTTCATACCTGAAGTTCTGCTATGGTTCTGAGTTGTATGTAAATTCTGATATGCAGGTGGTTTTAGGCAGCCTGTGGTGGGAAAGAAAGGTTGCTGAGCCAGTGCTCTCAGTGCCTGTGGCAACAGCAGGTAGATTGCTTATGCATATCAATCAGACTCAACTTGACAAGATACTGCATTTTTTTAATCACTGTGTGCCGTGGACACATGTGTGATATGCGGCATCAAACATCCTTTGTGGTCTGTGGTCAGCAGATGCAAAGAAAGTACATCATCCACTTCAAGTTGTCTTAATCTTCAAAGGCAGAAGCTAGCCCAGAACATGTCTGTCATGATAGAAGCTTTATTTTGAACATCAAAACAGTGTTTCTACTGGGTTGACTGGATATGAGTGCATTTATGCTTTTCTTTTGGGGTTCACAGATTGGCCTAGTGCTGCAGCTTAAAGCACTGGACCAGGGTTCCTGCTTTAGATGGCCACTGTCTCCACTAACCTGGGTGGTTTTGTTTCCTCTTAGCATTGCACATCCACTAATGTCCCCAGCTGATAGTGAAGCTCAGTGCCTTTGGAAACAAGCTGCTGTTTGCCCTGGGATTATGTTCTGATTGATGGTTGTTTCTAGCAACCTCAGCTGGTTCTCACTTCTCTAGGAGAATTTCGAGTGTCATCTGAAAATCAGTGGTACCTATTCTGCTCAGGGATTGCAGGGCCTTTCGTGTGTTCAAGCAAATTTGTTTGAAGTTAACCCCAGACTTAAATAGATATGACTCAAATAGAAATAATTACTGTAAGGATCGAAAACTGTCTAGTAATTGCTCTTTCTTAAATCCAGCTGTCTGAGTTTCTTATGTGGGGGCAGCCAAGTACAGAAGAGATTTACTCCTATCCACCTGTTTCTGCTAGCAGCTGATTTGCAAATGGAGCACTAGTATAAGGCTACATGGGACAGAAGAAAGGCTGGAGCCTCAATACCAGATTGATTCTTGGGGGGAATGATGTTTTTTAACCCTCCAGAATGAAGGAGCTCCATGTCTGTCTCCTGGCAGTGGAGCCAGATGTTTTATAAGCACCTTGTCCCTCTTCTTCAAACTTCTCTGTAGTACTCTTGCTCATGAGCCTACCTTGTATAGGGAGCACGGTTACAAAGAGATAAAAGGGCTTCCATACTGATACAGGCATACATAGCTTCATAGTGCTGCAGAGTTGCAAGTATCTACCAGATATAAGGGGCCACAAGACACCCAGGAGGATATGGCAGTAGACAAGATTATACCAACCAAAGGGTGACAATTATGTTTGCTTCTGAAAGATAATAAGTTTGCTAGGTGGTGATGGAAAGGATGGTTGAGTTTAGGTAGGTTTCCTAGTAAAGAATAGTGCATGTGGTGATATGGGCATGCAGAAGCAGGTGTGTCTTAGCCCACAAAAGCCCAGCAGAACACATTTTAAGGGTGGCCAGGCTGGAAAACCAACCTCACAGGCGATCAGTTGTTCATCAGGCTTAAGAAGGCTTGCCCAAGATTTGTGCACCAAGTCAAGTGACTCAGGCAGACTGCTTTTCCAGTAGTATCAATGCAGAAATAGAACGGAAGGAAGGAGTTTCATGTCCTGGAGACCCTTGGAAGCTCTTGCCTTATTCCTAGTTAGAAATAAGGGCTTGACCTGGAACGCTGGGGAGTCATACTTGTTTTCTAGAAATAACAGATCAAATTGGATCTGGGACTCTCCCACAAAATGATACAGCAATTGTTGAAAATGAAAGAATAGGGAAAGATTCGGAAGCAAAATGATCCAAAAGAAGGAAGGACTAACAGCAGTCTTATTAGACATACACTTGATATGTGTATAAAAGCCAAGAGGTCAACCACACAAAGAACAGAAGGAATAATCCATCAGAAAGTTGTAGCTACCTTTAACCTTTAGACACCTCATAAACAACTTTGAAAACTGGAAAGCCATTTCTCAGGTAGAGTGGGAAGGAATTATCAAGTGTTTAGTAATGGGGTGGGGCAAGAGAGGTGTCAGAGTAGCTGACATAATAGCTTCATGGGGCAGGCACTTGGACCACGGGTCGATATGCACACACCCTAGAGCTCTGGATGACATGCCTCTGCTGTATTCCAAAGTTTGTTGGAAATGCAGGTCCATTCATTGCTCCAGAGAAAGAGTTGGTTGAACACAAATGTTTGAACCTCTTTTCTGTAAAATATACAGCCACTTCATTGGTTTTGAAAAAAACCTTAGAAGAAAATGCCAAGCTAGGAAGACCAGAAAATCGTGTGTTATATTATTGTGTTAGAAGCATAGCAGAGGATGTCATCAGCCCCCAAATACACACTGTGAGGTAGCTCTATGTGTGTCATTCCTATTAATTCCTAGTACATTCTAGTTTATCTCCATTCTTCTGGTTATAATCTGTGGGATTCTCTGCAGGTGCATCACAGGGTAGTCTGACCCTGGACTGGTATAGGGTTTACATTTTGTTTTACCTAAGAGTCTCTAGTTCCTTTGTTATGGACCCTCAGCTTGGGAGACCCTTATTCATGTGGCTATTACAGGCGACCAAAAGAAGGTGTGTTACATATAAAGCAAATGGGACAGGATTTAATGGGCATGTGATGTCTAAAGGTGTTTAAAGACTGGCTCAGTTTGGTGGAAGTAACCAGATAGCATCTAGAGAGGAAAAGTATGTCTCTGGATTGGGATGGTACAGTGTATGACTGGCTCACACAAGACACCCTGAGCACTCTGATGAGCAGGCCAGTGTCTATCCCAAGGGGCTCTATATGCTGCAGGCTCTTTAGGAAGAGGCCTCAGAATCTACAATCAGAAGTTCGAATGGCAAGTGGAAACTGTTCAGTGGTAAGAGCTAAATCAGGGCTCAAGGTTACTGTGAACACCATTCTTGTTCTTCACCATAGGAAAGATGATTGTTAAAATGGATCCAGGTTTACTTAAGATTAGTTTAAGCAAATTTGCTGTTTTTAGGTTCTCTTAATAATTCATTGCTGGATAGTGACACAGGTGGATCAGTTTCTGCCCACACCTGCAAGGGAAGTGATGCAATCTTATTTAAACTTCTGAATGTGAAGCAATAGTGGTTCCTCAGTGCAGGCTGGAAAAACAAGCTGTGTCCAGAATGCATTTGAAGTGTGCACCCTCCCTGTAGCCCGAGTCCCTAGGATGCTCTGGGGAATTGTGTGTGTGTTGAGGAGGATGGCATCCACCCCTGGGTGGGCGTTGAGACATTTCTTGCCCCTTTCAATTGCTACCATGACCGCAACAGTTATCAATTTCTAGCCTTGGTTACAGACCAGGAGGAGTATTGGCCACCTCTTGACCTCTTTGATAGGAAAGAAAACAATGCAAGGTCAAAGTTATAGAAAGTTAAACTGCAATGGTTCACAGTGCTGGACTCACTATGCTCCCAATATCTTAAAACCTCTCTCTTTTCTTAGTTCTTTTCCTCCTTCTCTCCCTCCCTTCATTCCTTTTTTTCCCATTTTTTTGTCTTACTAAGAATTTAACCTAGGACTTCTGCAAACTAGGCAAGTACTCCCCCACTAAATTACATCTCCAAAACCGTTTTCAGGCAATGTCTCACTAAGTAGCTGAGACTGGCTACGCTTTGAATTTATTCTAGCCCAGTTAGACCTTGAACTTGTGATCCTGCCTCGGCCCTGCAAGTAGCTGGGGTTACAGGACTGCACCACCAGGTCTGGCGTGGAATTTCTCTTTCTTCCCCGACTTTCTTGCAGTTAAAGTGAGATGAGCCATAGCCCCCTTGGCTCCTTTGCCGAGAACCTTGGTCCATGCCGGAACAAGGAGGCTGGCTGTAAGTGAGAGCCAGCTGCCTCCCTTGTCACTTGGTGATTCTGGGGTGAGGTAGCTTGGGTGAACAGAACCAAGCCAGCACATCGAGAGTCCCACTCTTAGGAACTTGCTAGCATGATGTAGCAAATACAACCTCATTTCCCTAAGTTAGAACTCCTTTTCCAAGGAACCGGCTCTGTGGTGCCAGGGAAAGGCAGCTACTTACTAAGGATGGTGAACTTCAGCTGCGCCCGGTGTGAAGTCTACCCTCAAGAAGAATGCCTCTGGCTAACTCAGGAGGAGCAGGTGTTCTGAACATCTCTTTTGTTTGCGCTCCTTTAAACTAAGATTCCCTGCCTTTTCTTATGAAAACTGTTCTTCCTGCTTCTGCGTGAGCAATGATGTTACAATCAGTGTCTCTAACTGGTCATTCTGAGACCCTGGTGACCCTCTGTCTCCTTGGTGCTCTCTGTCCTGGGGCTTCCCCAAAGTGAGCTCTGCCCAAGGTGGCCTGGGGCTTCCATCTGTGTCCAGTGCTAGAGTACACAGCTGTCAAAATAAAAATAGCCTATCAGATTACTCAGAGTGGAAGGGGGAGGGGTGTGATAAAGCACTGCCCATCAAAGGGAGGCCCGAGGACACTGGTGCCTAGACTAAGAGTGCAGGTGCCCTTCCAGCTGCGCCTACCATGTTGTAAACCTCAGGCAGTACCATGACGACCCTGGCAGCATTCACAGTTGACCACATTGCAGAAGGATGCTGCTCTTCGTATAGAGGAGAAATGACAGAATGCCAGCCTCCCCTTATGTCTCCCTAACTGCTCAGCTCCGGAAACCTTTCTATTCTGAAAGCTCCTTGCTCTGCTCATGTTGTTGAAACACTTGCTAAATTTGACCTCTACTTTTGGGAGCCTGAACCCCACAATCAAGGAATTGACCAGCCCTTACAAGTAACACCCGGTTCTGAGTCAATCTTTACCTCATAAAACAGCCAAGGTGTGGCCCAGAGAAGGAACAGTGAGCCAGACTAGGGTGTCATGGATGCTGTTTAAAAGAGGCTTCGGCAGCATTGTACATTTCCACACCTGAACCCCGAGGTGGTGGCACATCTGTAACCCAGACTGTCTTTCTGGATTTCTCGGGAGAGACACTTCAAGAACTAATTGGCTGTGCCATCTGAGAAGAGGCACTGATACTGTTCCACACTGTTCCCTTTGCCCTCTGGAACACATGGGCTTAAGGGGCAGGCATGTCCCACTGAGAGAGTGAGGCTGGCTGGGCAGATAACTCTCCTGGGGACACAGCTGCTGGTTCACTTCCTGGTCTGTGTGGTACCGTTTGCTGATAGCTGAGCAGATAGGTAGGATCACCACCAAGTGGGAGCCACTGATCACACACCTGGTGTCAGCCAGTTTTTGAGCACCTATTTTATGTTAGCATCGTACTTGGGGTCATTCACATTTTGATCTTAGTTCCTCATTTTATAAAACCCCCTCCTCCCACTCAATAGCAGAGTAAAGAAGAGAATGAAGTGCAGCTATTGTCTCTGAAGAATGCAGTTCTAAACCAGCAGTATACTGAGTCAGATATCATGAAATTGGGAAAGAAAGTGAGCTGGGAAGATGAGTTTCATGTCCTCTGAATGGGTGTATGAAAACGGTCTGCCTAGACCAGGGCTCAGTGCCCTTTTGTCTGTCAAGGCCAGGAGAATAAGGATTTGGGGTGTAGAGGTTCTGTTAAAGCTTCTCCACTCTTCTGTAAGCATGGAACCAGGGATGGTAAATAAGCAACAAGTTTGACTGTGCTAGGTAAACACAGGCCTCAGTTTGCCCTCTTTTCCTTTACTGTCAGTGCCTAAGAGGTCTCTGTTACAATGGGCATGCATGATTCCAGAGGCTAGCTGGCATAAAGCTTGAGCTGTATTATCCCAGTTTAATGGCTTCTGAGAATGTGCAAATGGCTTTTCCTTATACTTAATACTCACCTGTTGCAATTTTCCATTCTTTTTGAAATTAAAATATAATTACATCGTTTTCTCCATTCTTTTTTCTTACCCCAAATCTTTTTCTTATATCCTCCCTTTAAAATTCATGGCCTCTATTTCTTTAATTGTTGTGTTTTATATATACCTCCATATATATATATATATATANTATATATATATATCCATAATTTCAAAGCTGACCACTTGGTGTTGGATAACCAATTTTGGGTCTCTTCCCTGGAGAAATCTTTTTCTCCTGCTCTCAGTATTCCTTAGTTGCCTGTAATTCTTGGTCTAGAGTTGATGCCCCATGAGATTTCCCCCTACCATGTTCTTATTTCTATTGCTGTCATCCTTGTTCACATCTTCTCTAAACAGCCATTGCAACAAATGACAAACATTGCAGAGAGCCACAGTCCATCAAAATAGAGAGACTAAGTGACTGTGTGGTCCCCAGCCCCTGCTGATATATCTGCAGCACATCCCTACCTGAAGCTCGGGCATCATAGCAGAGAAAGGGTGTGGAGGTTATAAGAGCCAGAGAAACGGGTATTTCTGTGTGATTTTTTTTCATAGAAATGTCAGAGAAACTAGATCCATGACAACTCATTCTAATGGCTGCCGAAATTTTTCATTCTTGTAATTTTCATTACCATGTGTCCTGCTGATTCCTAATGAGCATGTTTACCATGTGTCCCGCTGAGACCATTAACATCAGGCAGTGAAAGCTGAAGTTCTGGCATTCTAAATAAAGGCACCAGTATGGCTGCATGGAACCATTGATTCTAAAGCCAGCTCCAAGTTTCATAGCCAGCTTAAGGGGTGTGCCTTTAGGACGTACAGGTCTGAAATTCTAAAGATGCATCCCTTTCAAAGAATCTTTTTCTTCACTCAGAGGCATTTGCTACTGGTTTTCAAGGAGCAAGAGCTGAGAGACTGAGAAAATGGCTACCACTGTAAGAATCTGGAATAAAGCAGCCCAAGCCAGGAGTGCTGGGCTAAGGCGCCTACATTCTAGGGTCTTGGAGACACTTGGAACACAGAGCTGAAGTCTCTGTAAGTTGACATGGTGAGAGAAGCCTGCAAAGAGGCGCTGTGCTATGTTGAAGTCTGCTGAGGAAAGGCCATTGGGAGGAGCCTCCAGAGAAGGAATCACAGAGACTGGAAACCAGAGCTCGGGAGGAGTATGGGACTCACATGCAAGCTGGGGATGGTGGACAGGCTGGGGCTGTGGTCACACTCCAGGACTTAAATTTTGATCTTCTTTACTTTTCATATTCAGAGGTGCTACTGAGTAATTTTTAGGCAAATATGGCCAGATAAATATGTATCTTTTACAGAAATAATGTTTTCCTTATTGATGTTCTCTTATTAGTTTCCGAGTAGCAGTTTCTCCACAATCACTTTTTTTCCCCACAATCACTTCTTGTTGTGATTGGATGGCACTTCCTCTTCACGAAGGTACACTGCAGGATGCCTGGGTTTGGAGCACATATAAAACTGGCCCCAGATTTTCTGAATCACAGCTGTACACCAGTAACCCTCACACTGAAGAGCAAACCCCAAAGAGGTGGGGAGGTGGGGCAGCCCGGATTTCCCTCATTGCTTTCCTATAATCCATCCTGTGTGGGCTAGAGGAAACCCCTTGTACTGAGGCCACTGTGGTCTGTCTTTGAAATACCTTAAACAAAAATAAACGTCAGAATCCTCTTCTGTCACTCTGACAAGTCAAATGTATGTTGTTTTTTGACTAACCAGAAAGAAGCAGCAGGTGTAGAGACTTCTTATTTGCATCTTGGCTCACAAAATCAAGCCCAAGGCTAAATCTTACCTCTCTACTCTGACCGTCCCACTCCCCCCCAAAACCCCACCAAGGACCACAGTGTTCTTGGAAGTTGTTATTTGTAGTATAGTGCCTAAATTTAGCCTGCAGGAAGAATCAGTGGCAAATGGGTACTTTCAGAAAACGTCTTTTCAGTTCAGAATCTAGACTTAAGGCTTGCATTGTGGAGTATCACTACAAGGCTGTGTTTATCTTTAGAGGGGATTTAGTAATTCCATTGACATTTTTGCCATGATACTAGAAATTTAAAAAGAAAGTGACGAAGAACCTAGACCTCACTGTCTATTGTTTACTTTCTATACTGACTTCTGATTCTTTCTCAGATGGCACTTAGGGTGTTTCTGGATTATTCTTCCTGGGGAAGTAACTTTGACTTATACTTTCCTGTTTGATACAGCGTAGTTTTTTCAGCTGTTATGGACTGTGGGTAAATCCTTAGATTGAAGAAAGACATCAATCAAAACTCATCGACCAGGCACTGAATTTGACTTGCACACATGCCATAGAGGTGCCAGTCTCCAGTGTCTCTCTGGAATAGACACTCTTGCGGGGGGAGGGGGGAACATGTGAAGGGGACTAAAGTGGTCTCACCTGGAACGTGCGTGTAATGTAAGTTTTAAGTCCGCAGTTGTCATCTCTGGGTCTGTGGTCTCTAAGAATTCAGTTTTTTACAGTTTTTCTTACCTTTCGGTTTAGATGAAATGTTGAAGTACTCAGATCCACAGAGGCAGAGGAAAGACTGGTTATCTGCGGGGGTAATGGATAAGAAGGAAAAGGAGTTGGTGTGTAATAGGAACCCAGATATGTGTGATGTTGATGATTTACAGCGATGAAGATGTTCACTTGGGAAATATCAGTATGATACCTGGTACAGTGACTACATCAGTGGTCATGGATATTTAAAAGATGAGACAAGGAATTCCCTTAAGTCCACAAGTTCAAGGCCAGCTTGGGTAACATAGAGAGTCTCCACTTCAAACAAACACTAACAAACAAACCAAACCATAACTACAGCTACTCAGGGGACAAGGCAGAAGGATAAAGTTCAAAGCTAATCTTGGCAACTTAGTAGGACCCTATCTCAAAATAGAAAATAAAAGGAGGGCTAGGAATAGTGATTTAGTAGCGTGGTATTTGCCTTGCCTCGATCTCCAGCTCTGCCAAAATAAAAAAAAAAGTAAAATAAATTTAAGGTGGTAAGCTTGCATTCTGTATGCTTATTTTACCATACTAGAGATGAGTGTGGTGCTGATACTTGTGTAGTGTGGGTGTTAGGTGTTTCCAGGTTTTTGACTTCTAATCCAAAGGAGTGAAAGTGAGTACATACACAGATTTGCAAAAGTAGCAAGGAAATTTTTCAGAGAACAGTAGAAAAGATCAGAATACATTGCAAGAGAGCAGGGGTACAGATACTCAAGGACCTCCGAATATTTTTCAGGGCTTTCTTTTTTTCCATTTTTTTTGTTGTTTTTTATTATTAATTTTTTATTTATTATTATTAAAAAT
>LOEQ01005171.1:157334-179078 GCA_001685075.1 Bramus lutescens
TTTAAATGAATACAATTTGTGTGTTGTTATTTCAGGGTATAAGCTAGCCATGCTAGACAAAAAGCAGGCCCACTCCCATATCACTACATTTGTGTATATGTGTGTATGTGTTTAACATATGGGCGTGAGTGTAGGCATGTGTGTGCCATGCTATACACTTGGGAGATCAAAGGACAACTTCCAGGAGTCAGTTTTCTTCCTTCATTCTGGACTCCAGGGATCTAATCCAGGGTTCAGGCTTGTGCAGAAATATGTTGACCCACCAGCCTGTCTCACGGGGTCGTCTTTGTCATTTTAACCATTTAAGAGGGATTCACAATTGTAGCTCACCTCAATGACAGCATCCACGTTGAGCAGTGGTACAGCCTCAGTAGGATGGGATGGAGCACTGGAGACCCAGTTGCAAATGTAACAAGCACCCTTGGTCCCAACTGAGGCCTAGCATGGATAGTGATAGTTCCCTCAGGCCTGCATTTGACCCTTGCAGGCTGAGATGCTAGGAACTCCATTACTTTCCTCGTCCTGCTGAACCTGGCTTCTGGCTATCTTGGCCTGGATATTGGGGGCCAGCACGACCACTCTCCTGTAACTATGTGCTGCTGTTTCATCAAAAGTGCCCCAGATTCAAATGGATGGTTAAGTCTGGAAGACTACAGGGTTCATCTTCCACTGGAAACAAGCTAGTATATACAGATCTTCTTTGTCAGTGAGGCAGACAACATACTTGTATTTTCTGTCTCGACTGACAGGCTTCTTTAAAAGTTGCTGGAATATCAGCCATCCTTAAGTCTTCACTGCCAGAAAACAGAGAAATCATGGATCAGGCTGTAACTTTATAAGACCTCCCTGTTGCAGGAGGGGCAGGGTAGGTCTACAGTTCAGTGGGGAGTCGGACAGGGGACAACAGAAATAGAGTTAGACCAGGAAAGCACCGCGTAAATAGGAAGTTGGTCCAAGCTTGTTCTGCCCAGGCCAGGGGTTGCTTCTACCCCGACTCTTAATATTTCACAGAGAGGTGAGACTTTTAAAGTGAGAAAGAGAGAGGCAAGATTTTACTAGGAAAACAAAGTAGTAGCCTACCCTGGAAGGAGAAGCAGCAACTTTAGAGGACTTCCTTGGTTACCAGTCGTGTCAAGAAACAGAAGTGGTTGGAAGGGCACGGTCCCTGCGGAAGGAAGTGAGGCGCTGCCTTTCTCCAAAGACCACAGCAATCTTCTGCCCTTGTTTTGGTGACTATTTTTGTAATGATTGCTTTGCTCTCATCTCTAACCACGATTCAACCATGCAATTGAATGTGTCAATACCTGATTGGTAGGAATCAAGGTGGAACCTATCCTGGGTATGTGCTGCCAGAGCACATGGCCCCTGGTCTTTGAGCAGCTATAAGATTTTAGCTTTTCTAGGAGCTAAGTGCCATCTTAACTTCCATAACAGTGATCTAACACAAGTACTGACAGTTCTGCATTGTAGACCAGTGAACAAGATGAAGCAGTCATTTTAACTAGTCTACACTTGTGCTCTCTCATCTGAAAACATCCATCTCTAGGATTCAGAGAGGCAGTTATGCCCATGAGCATATCTCTGTGTCTTCCTGGCACTTTGAAAAGTGTGGCTCTATCTCTACTATGCTGAGTGTCTTCAGAGTTACAGGAATGATCATAGAAATAAGTTTTGGTGACTTAAGTTTTGTTTATCTGTTGCCAGTGAAAGTGGTTGAGTGTTTTCATATCTTTTCTGTTGTGCTATAACAGAACATCTGAGATTGGGTAATTAACACAGAAAACAAAAAGTTTTATCCCACAGTTCAGGAAGCTTGAAGTCCAAGATTAGGCGGCCATATCTGTTGAGAGACTTGTGCTGCTTCCTAATACTGTGATGGAAAGACAAAGAGAGTGAGTGTGTGCGTAGAAGAGATGAAAGGAGGGCCAGGTGCTTGAGACATTCATGGAGGCTCTATGCCCATGACCTAGACACTTATACCTGGCCTGTCTCCCAGTATTGCCAGATTTAGGAATTAAGATTCCAATAAACACATTAGAAGAAGCAGCATTCAGACTGTAACAGTGAGTGTGACTCCATGGAAGAATCAAATGATTCACCTTAAGTTGGCAGTTGGAATGCTGACCTCTGTATGTTCTAACTCGTTTAGGGTTTCCTGTGTTACTACTCACTAAATACGAGGAGTTCACAGTGAACCTTAACTTTCTGTGTCATTGACTAATGTGGATGGCCAGGAGATCAGTCTCCTTTTTTTATTTAAATAGATCTTTTTTGAAAAGATTTATTTGAATTTTATGTATATGAGTATTTTGCCTGTTTGTATGTCTGTGTACCAGGTACATGCAATACCCACAAAAAAAAAAATGGCTTTGAATCCCCTGGAACTAGAGTTGTTAGCTTCCACGTAGGCATTGGGAATTGAACCCATGTCTTTCAGAAGATCAGCCAATGCTCTTACCACTGAGTAATCTCTCCAAACCAGGATAAATATTCTTAATTTTGGAGGGCAAAAAATAAATAAATAAGCCAAGAGAAAAACTTGAGTAGTTCGTAAAACTTGGGATTGGTAACCCAGACAGCTATCAACAGACAATCTTCTGTCTGACCACATTAACTTCTTGTGCCTGTTCCCTCTCTTCAATGACAGAACAAATCCTGGAAGTCTGCACTGCTTAGTGTTTTAAACTTAGATACTGGTTTAAAAATGATTTTCAACTTTGAATGAAATGCCTTATTTCCTAAATCTTGGACTGGGGACATACTCAGTGCTAGAATGCTTACCCTATCTGATAAGATAAAGATTAAATATTTCTTTTTCTGCAAATTCCCGAACAGCAGGAATTCTGGCTGCTTTGCTGTAAGAAGTGTATGACCTTTGACACTTCAGTCACCTGATAGCCACTTGCTGTGAACTTCAGAAAAGTTGGTTTTCTGTCTTGGCCTTAATCCTAGAGAATCTTCCCCATCTGACCTTCCACGAACTTAAAATGCAAAAACCTGGTTTGAGATAACATTAACACAAAATTTAGCTCAGTTCCCCCAGCCACCTATTCTGCCCAAGTCAGGAAATATAAAAGTTCAAGTTCTCTGTGTTCCAATAACCCCACAACCCTAGTGTGGTATGTTTTGCATGATGTTGTCATAAGAGATATGCTAGAGTGGGTGTTTGCACATTGCCATGCATGTGTGTCAAGTGGCCAGTGCCAGGGCTTAGTACATGAAGATTTGCAAACCCATTTGCCTTTGTAAAGCAAGTCATTTTAACCTTCTCGCTTAATAATCTGCTCATCTCCTTGGAGATCTAGAGTATTGAGATGATTATGAATTTGGATATTTTATTAATTATTTAGTACTTATAAAAATAAGATTGTATTCTCTCTGTATTCAAGTAAGGAATGCTAATGTATTTAGAAAATAGATGCTTAGAAATGTATTCACTTGGATTTGCTTATTCTGTTTTTATTACATAGTAAGTTGGTGTTTGTAGTCAGACAGCACTAAGTTGATAATTCTTTCCTTTTCTGCGAAGTTCGAGGGAGCTCTGTCATAGGCTCTGGAGTCTATAGCATTGCATTGTTACAGTAGTTGCTGGTGTTCTGTGGCTTCAGAACCAAGTGGGTGTCGGTGTTTCTTGAGATTTTTGTGGAGAGGTGAGCATGAGCACTACACAGAGAGCACTACACGGAGCTCTGTAGGGAAATCAGGAAATACTCTGGTCTCAGTTCACCACCCTGTCATTTGGTCTGTGTTGTCTATGTGTAACTGACATTGTCTGTGTTCCTGTTTTTATTTGCCGTTTTTCTATTGTTTCTGAACAGCTTTTCAAGATCAGAGGTAGATGAGCCCCTTGCACCACTGTAGCTGTGCATCCAGATGGTTCTTGATGTCTTTGCATCACTCACTCAGTGATGTGCTCCTGCTCCTGGGGTAAATAGAGATCTCTGGAAAATATACAATCAGTGTTTGCTGCAATAGCCATCAGAGTCCTCTGGTCTCAGACTGTCCTTGTTACTCTTGAATTAAACTCTTCTCTTGTCAAATGATTCCGTCTTAAAGGGTAGAGAGATGTGTTTGTTTTTAAGCTATCTTTTTAAATGGATGTATCTAGCAAAAGGAAAAGTGTGGTATACATATCCTCCAATTCTTGTGTAATGGCGGCAGTTCCTGAGCATAAAGTTTGGGAGTCACTGTTAGAAGTGTGAGTTGTCTGTGTTTAATACGGGGGGAGGGGATTACCTTCAGAGATCTAGCTGAGAGATGGGCATGGGATCCTGGGGTGTCTGGACCAATTTGGCCTCAGGAAGACTATCCCATCATAGAGTGCTCAACCACTTTGCTTTAAAAAAGGGGGGGAACTATAATGTGATTGCCTTTGCTGGGATTTTCTCTTCACACATTTGGATTCAGTGGGAGAGGAGAAACATTGTATATGTCTGTGGCCTTTGCTGTCAGCACAACCTCATTTGATACCACTGGCTTTGAAGTAAGACCCACCACCATTCCAGGTGGCCAGGTCACTGGGCTCCAACTCCAGTAAGCAAAGGGTGTTGTAGGGGGCTGTTTGTTAGTCCTGGCCATCCAGAACCAAAATAATCACACAGAAACTGTATTATTTAAATCACTGCTTGGCTGATTAGCTCTAGCTTCTTATTGGCTAACTCTTACATATTAATTTAACCCATTTCTTATTAATCTGTGTATCGCCATGTGGCTGTGGCTTATTGGGTAAAGTTCTGGCATCTGGTCTCCAGTGGGGCTACATGGCTTCTCTCTGACTCTGCCCTTCTTTCTTCCAGCATTCAGTTTAGTTTTCCCTGCCTAGCTAAGTTCTGCCCTGCTATAGGTCCAAAATAATTTGTTTATTCATTAATGGTAATTACAGCATACAGAGGGAAATCCCACATCAAAAGGGCTGAACCTAAGGACTGTCAAATCACACTCAGGATCATGGCATCTAAGATCATGGGTCTTAGAGTAGCAGGAAGTCTCCACATGAGAGTGTCATGTGGTGACTTGCTCCATCTACCATCTTTTATTGATCTAGTCACTGTTAGCCTCTGAAATGGAGAGAGAGTGGTTGAGGTACTGGTCAGTGAGAAGTAAGAAGACAGTTTACAAGCCCTGGACCCCCTGGTTAATCCACATAAAGAGCATCTCTCTACCAGAGATCCTCTCCTCCCTGAGCTGTTCTCTTAGGCTGTTGGCACTGCTGGATGTGTATACACCTGTAGGCATGCTTCCTTCTGCAGACAGGCCTGTGGCAATCTTTGTATGGAAGTGAAGGCTAACTGCCAGCCAAGTGAGGAGTGCAAAGAGGGAACTGGGGTTCATGTAAACAGCGTGTGGTGGGATGGAGCTGCAGATGTGTGCTTCTGCTTCATACTGCAACGGAAAAGAAAAGAACCCAGACTGTGGGTATTTCCCACTGTGGAGGAGGGAGTTTAGTGACCAGAGCTTGGATTTATGTCATTTTTCCCTGGAAATAACCCACACACACACACACCTCTGTCTGCATCACCCAGTTTTAAACCAGAGCAGCATTGGGCCAGCCCACCTCCTGGTCTTTCTTGTAAAAGGCATTTCTAGGAATGTCTGTCTGACTTGGCCCAGTGCCTGATTTTGTGTCTGAGTCAAGTCTCAGGGTGGAGTGTTCCATCATCTCTGTGGGCATCATTGTGCTCTCAGACTGAGACAGCTGGTGTCCCCATTACAGATGCTTGCCCTGCAGCTCCATAGTCTGTACCCCCAGCACAGTGGTGGCCATTAACAGCACCCTGTATGCTGTCCTTGATTTAGCACCTGTCACATGCAGACATGCAAACCAAAGGAAGGAAATGCTATTTGTGGGGGAATAAGTGAGGCCACCTCCCCAGGCCTCTCAAGGCTCCTTAACACACTGTTGTGAGCTTGGTGCAGGTTTGAGTATTGTTCAGTCCACTGTGGCAAGGTTAACTCTTGAATCCGGGTTCTACGTCACAGTATATAGGAAGCCTGATTTCATAATACATGAGTCTGTGACATGCAGGTGTGAGAAACAGATTTAAGAAGTTGCTGCCAGTGTGGCCTCAGTAGAAGAATTGACCTGCCCTCTGAGCCTGTAGAACAATCCCTCCCTGAAGACTCCAAGTCCTGTGTGCACTCAGAGGAGTTCTGCTGGCTTTGCCCCACTGTGCTCACGGCAGAGTGTTCTGAGGGGGTCTGTGGCTTCTTACTCCATCTGGGTGGCACTCATTCGTTGCTTTCTGGTTTTGCTTTTGTGGCTCTCTCTGATACTCTTTTCCTCTTTCATGCTTATAGACCAGTGATTCCCTACCAAGAGGCAGGACCTGTAGCTAGGAGAGAACTCCTCCGCACTCCTGACAACCACAGTGTGAGCAGCCTGGTGAACAAAGGAATGTGCATCTGGTCTGCAGGGACTTTAGAGTCAGGATAGCCTGACAAGTCTGAGGTCTGGAGTCCATCCCCTATCTACTGCAAGGAGAATTGCACTTCTATATAAGCTATGAGGCACGTTGCAGCCTAGTAGCTTGGGTCTATGCCTTGGTTGGGATTTTATTGCCTTAATAAAAGACCAAAACCAAAAGCAACTTGGGGAGGAAAGGGTTTATGTCATCTTACAGCTTGTTCATCATCCTTGGAAGTCAGGGCAGGAACTGATGTCGAGATCATGAAGGAACAAAGCTTACTGGTTTGCTCCTCATGGCTTGCTCAGCCTGCTTTTGTATAACACACAGGACAACCTGCCCAGGGGTGGCACTGCCCACAGTGAGCTATGCCTTCCCACGTCAATCATCAGTCAGGAAACTACACTACAGGTTTGCCCACAGGCCAATCTGGTGAGGACATTTTCTCAGTTGAGGTTCCCTTTGCCAAAGACTCTAGCCTGTGTCAAGTTGGCATAAAGCTAGCCATAACAGGACACTTCTGGCCTAGGTGAGGTGGCTTGGACTTTTTTAATTCTTGATTTAGTTTCTGATATGAGAGTGTGCATTTGGTTGTAAGTAGACTGTCTCTAGGAGAGATGACATGGAGAAGCCTGAGTGGTACTCCCAGGGCTGGCAGCAAAACTCTGTCATCCTGTGAGAACCTGGCTTCCCTTGCTGCACTTTACCCTGGAGTTCTGTGCTTCTGCTACAGCTCATAATGTGACTTTTGTAGCTTTCTGGTTGGAGGCTAGACGTGGCATATTTCTTTCGTCAGAAAGAGCAACCTTTGCAGAAATCCTCTCCCATAGCCTTCCCTCCCTCCCCCCTCTTTGAGAGAGAGAGAGAGAGAGAGAGAGAGAGAGAGAGAGAGATCCTTCCTTTCTTTGTTCTTTCTCTGTGGCCACAGCTGGCAGAAGCAGAATATTCTCAGAACCTGAGCACTGTGCTGCCCAAAACCAAATCAGTGTACTTAGCCTATTTTGCTATGGTGTCAGAGCAGTGTCAGGGACGTCCTGGTTTGACCTGTAACTTGGGAGGCTCTGCCCTCCTGCTTCAGTTCTCCAACACATGCACCATGCCTGGAGATACCCTCCCCACCAGCTGTTAGATTGCTCCTGTACCTTCCCTTCCCACCAGATACTGCACTGGGCTTCTGATTACTAGTGTTGCCAGGTGTACAGTTTTAGCAAGGACACATTTGTGCCTGCTTTTGGCCATTTGGGAATAAGACTGCAGTTCTCTGAACCCTGTGTTTACATCTAGAAGTCTTTTCCCTGGTAAATTATCAGAAACTGGTATGCTATGCTATGCTATGCTATGCTATGCTATGCTATGCTATGCCATGCCATGCCATGCCATGCCATGCCATGCCATGCCAGAGACTTCTATAGCAGTCTGGTGTCCTTAGGTTGGTATACTTGGAATCTCTACTTTCAGTGACTCTTGTGGTTGTTGGCAGGCATGGGTGTGTGTGTTGTATGTACATTTACTTTAGTAAAAATGGTTCCTACCTCTCTTAGGATTTCTGTTGCTATGAAGAGATACCATGACGACAGCAACTCTTATAAAGGAAAACATTTAATTGGGGCTGGCTTACAGTTCAGAGGTTTAATCTATTATCACCATGGCATGATAGAGAAGAGGATGAGAATTCTGTATCTTGATCTGCAGGCAACAGGAAGTGAATGCTCACAATGGGCATGGTTTGAGCATATGAGTCCTCAAAGTGTGCCTCCAGTGACACACTTCCTCCAACAAGGCCACACGTACTTCAACAAGGACACACCTCCTAATAGTGCCACTCCCTATGAACCAAGCATTCAGACACATATATGGGGACCATACTTTTTCAATCCACCACATTCTACTCCCTGGCCCCCATAGGCTTGTAGTGATAACATAATACAAAATGCATTTAGTCCAACTTCAAAAATCACCATGTTCTGTAACAGTCTCAAACTTGTTTAAAGTCCAAAGTTTAAAGTCTCTTCTGAGACTCATGCAATCTTTTAACTGTAGCCCCCTGAAAAATCAAAATCAAAACAGATCACATATTTTTAATATATAAGGCACAGGATATACATTCCTATTCCAAAATGGAGGGAAAAGAGGATAGTACAGAAATACTGGACCAAAGCAAGACTGAAAACCAGATGGGCAAACTCCAAACTCTGCATCTCCATATCTGATGTCAAAGCACCCTTCTGATCTTCAACTCCTGTCAGCTTTGTTGACGTCTTCTTTTTCTTGGTTTATTTCTGAAATTACCTGGTGTGAGTGAGAAGGAAACACAGAACATGCAACAAACCCACTTAGGAGTTTATTAGAGAGGGCATGTACAGGCCTGGGGAAGTCAGTGTGCAGAGAGAGAGAGGAAGATGGCGNGAGTGAGAAGGAAACACAGAACATGCAACAAACCCACTTAGGAGTTTATTAGAGAGGGCATGTACAGGCCTGGGGAAGTCAGTGTGCAGAGAGAGAGAGGAAGATGGCGCATCCAGCTTTTAAAAGCTGCCTAGCGCATGTTCACAGAGAGTTGATGTGGCTATGTCATACGCAGATGTCAGGCTCATGCATGGGGGCAAGGGCTTAGCTGAGTCATATGTGAAGGATGTAATATGCCTGTGTGTGGGTCATGCGGGGCGGGGGGGGCTTCAACATCCCCAGGGGCCATGAGGCACTTCTGCCTGAGGGCTTGTCTACATATGCATGGCCTCTAGATCCCGGAAGTATCAACCTTATTGTGGCTAAAATCATTACAATTTCCACTTCCTGTTAGCAGCTCTCCATGACAAGTATCCATTGACTCTGGCATCTCCAACATTTTGGGGGTCTCCAAGGCAATCCAGGCTTCACCTTCACAGCTTCACACAATGACCTTTCTGGATCTCTGTGCAGAGATACCCTTGCCACATGGCTAGCCTCAGCGGCTTTCCTTAGTTTTGGAGGGCGATTCCATAACCCCATTCTTCTCTTCTTGACTCTAAAGCCAGAACTGCTTTGCCAAGCTGCCAAGTTCTGCTGCTTCCTGGGGCTGGAACATGGTCTCCTTATTCAATTACATCTTCACCAGCTTTCTGTTTTCCATAGTTTCCTTTACTGCCTAAGCTTGCTTTTCTGGAACTTGCTCTGTAGACCAGGCTGGCCTTGAACTCATAGATCTGAAGCCTGTCTCCTGAGTACTGGGCTTAAAGGCATGTGCTGCCATGCCCAGACCTAAGCTCTTCTTTAATTCCTTTCCACACTTCGGAAGCTTAGCTGGATTGGATCTTGCCCTGAGGTCTCCACTCCCTTTATTCCATTCATTCTTTCTTTTCATCTGTTTATCTCCTTGAACACAGGATTCAACTCCATTCTACTTCCTGGTGCTACTTTTCTCCTCAAACTGTACATTTTATATTTTTCTTTGCTCAGTTTGCTCCTTTTCATTATAGATCTTCATAAGAGTAAGTGCTAGTAACTGTACAACAGAGTCTATGCTAGGCTGTTTTGAGATTTCCTCTGCCAATGGAATTAATCCAAAACTCTTAATTTAGCCTCAAGCAGACAATGGCAAAAAGCAGCCACATTCTTATCCAAAACATCACAAGAACTAGTCTCTAGGCCACAAACTAAAATTCTAGTCCTCTGAAACCTCTTGAGCCAGGCCCACACAGTTCGGTTCACCCTCAGCACCACTGTCTTCCATGCTCTTTTGGGTATGGCCCATTAAGCCCCACTTAAAGGATATAACGGTGTTTCTAATCCAAACTCCCAAAGTCCACATTCTTCCATCCGCATACTTCCTAACAAAAACACTGTCTGGCCTATCACAGCAATTCCCAAGCCCCTGGTATTTACTTTTGTCTTAGCTGTGAAGAGATGCGACACAAGAACTCTTATAAAGGAAAACATTTCATTGGGGCTGGGTTACAGTTTCATAGGTTTAGTCCATTATCGTCTTGGTGAGAAGCATGGTGGCATGCAGGCAGACTTGGTGCTGGAGAAGGAGGTAAGAGTTCTAATCTTGATCTGTAGGCAACAGGAAGTAAACACTCACACTGGGTGTGACTTGAGCATATATGAGCCCTCAAAGCTGGTTTCCACAGTGACACACTGACACACTTCTTCCAACAAGGCCATACCTACTCCAACAAGGGCACACCTTCTGGCACCTTCTGGTAGTGCCGTTCTCTATTGGCCAGGCACTTAACACATGAGTCTATGGGGCTGTTCCTGTTCAAACCAGCACACTACCTCTAGCCAACCTAACCCCACGGAGTTCTTCTGTAGCAGTAGGTGGGCATCATTTGCCCTGTCCTTCTGCAGGGAGAATTATTCCTCACCAGCTATCTCTCAGCCTTTCATAATCCCTGGTAAATGGCCAGTACTCAATGCTTATAGAGAAACAAATGGGGCACATTGGCAGCATTGGGGGTTTCAGTGCTCTAGAAACCACCTGAAGGTAGAATACACCTGGTAAAAGGTGTGAGCCTGCACATCGCAACCTTTGCTTGGCCCATGCAAGGGGCCAGTCAGCTGCCACAGAACTTGACCGTGGTCTCCTGAATAGTTGTATGCTGAACAAGTACACAGAAAAGAAGGGACCCAACATATAAGGGTCAGAAGAAAGAACCGTGACATTCACCATCATTGCAAACTGCAGAGTGTGCAAAGCTTACTGATATTTTACCATGTCACCTCTGTGAGCCATCATCCTTGCTTTCTACGTCATGCTTCTAAGGCCACACACAGTGGCAGAACGGTTTGAAACTAAACTCTCCTTTCCCCATAGGTCCAGTGATGAGAATGGCCAGGGGGGTCTCTAGGGGGTCTCTAGGCCAGTGTCTCCATGCTTTCCAGGGTGTCAGAAATAAAAGCCGGCTTCTAAGACTTGGGAAGTCCACATAACAGGGATACTTCCCTTATTTGAGATCTGAGGCTATACAGTGTTCCCAGCCAGTGTGAGAGGCAGATGAAATAAGAAGTTAAACAAGAGCTCCATGTGTCTGTCAGCAGCAACTATGTGATTCAGGGATGGCTTGAAGATAAAATCTGGAAAATTCTGATGATTGGAGGCTTTTAAGCCTCACTGTGCCTATGACCAACTAAGGCTTAAGTAGCCCTGGTCCCAGTATGGTCCGGCTCTAGATGGGGCAGACGCTAAGACAGTGGCTCTCATCTGTGGGTCATGACCCCTTTGGGGTCAAAAGACCCTTTCACGGGGGTAACCTAAGATCATCAGAAAACATAGGTATTTACATTATGATTGATAACAGTAGCAAAATTACAGTTATGGAGTAGCATTGAAAATAATTTTATGGATGGGGGTCACCACAACATGAGGAACTGTATTAAAGGGTCTGTATTAAGAAGGTTGAGAGCCACTGCTCTAAGACATCTTAGGAAATCCCAAATGTTTCTTTTCATCAGATGAGAAATAGTAAATGTCACTTTTCACTTTTTTGTGCATAGGACAAGACATTTTAAAGAAAGTATCAAGTTCATTCACGAGTGCCGACTCCAGGGTGAGGGCTGTCTTGTGCACTGGTAGGTGTGCTGTTTCTTGATAATGTCCTAAGTTTGCTTTCTAGTTGGCATCTTTTTATCTCGGTTGCCTTTATAATGCTGTAATAAAACACTGTGACCCACACAACTTACCAAGTAAAGCGTTTAACTGGGGGCTCATGGTTGCAGATAGTTAGAGTTTATAACTGTCATGGCGAGGAGCATGGCAGCAGGCAGGAAGGCATGGTGCTGGAGCAGCAAAGGGAGGCTTATGACTTTATCCACAAGCATGAGGCAGAGAGCTAACTGGAATGGCCTGGGCTTCTGCACCCAGGCAGAGTCACCTCCTTCAACAAGGCATGCTTCCCAATCCTTCTCAAACTGTTCCACCAGTTGCATACCAAGAATTTAGATATATGAGCCTATGAGGGCCTTTTTTTATTCAGACTATCACACTTCCTCTGTGTGGTTAACCAGTCCATGTCCTCACAGCACTTGGTAGATTCTAGATCTCAGATGCATACTATACTGCTGCCCTGCTCTGCCAGGTCCTTGTTTCCTTTGGCAGAAAGAAAACTGACTGGTTTCGCTTTAGTTTTTGCTTCAGTCACTGCTAGGATTTCTATGGGTTGTTGTCAAGGTTAGCAGGCACAAAACACTGTCATTACCCGCTTGACATTTTATTAGAACAGCATCTTATGTCTCACCTCATCTGTTAGACTCATACCAGACCCCATGGTGACCATTCCACAGCCCTGCTTCCTCCTGCAGACTCTGGTAGCAGCTGTAGCTGTGTAGAGCCACATAATAACACCAGAATATTTCCTTTCCACTTTCAAGTTGGGGCTTATGTTGTGTGTGTTTGTCTCTAGAGCTTTAAAGTGATCCAAGCACACTGAGAATTAAGTATTTTATTGACGGGGACCCACCTTCAGTCTACTGTACTCTGTATCATAAATGGAAACTCGGCGCTCCATATCCATTGCTTCCAAATCCATGATTGCAACCATGAGTCAGGAATATCCAGGAAAAGTATGTCTATACCAAGTCTGTACACATTTTTCTCGTCCTTATTTCCTAAACCATATACTATAACAGCAGCAGCTGCTGAGCCGGCATTTGCATTGCTATGTGCTGCAGTGTTACCTAGAGATGCATGTAAGTGTTTGGGAAGATATACACAGATGGCACCGAGTGCTGTGCCCTTTATGACACCTTGAACACCATGAATTCTGGTATCCACAGTGAGTCCTGAGACTAGTGACCCGTGATCAGAAAGGTCACCTGTACATGCATACAAACACACACATGGACAAGAAAGGCAAGCCAGTATAATTAGTAAGTATAGTGTTTGTACAGTACTCTGATTTTCACCCGGTAGGCCCTAGGTGATTATTAGCTTTGGAGTGATAATAGTTTGCAACATTCTGGAGCCGTGGCTCTGTCATAGTTAAAGTGGAGATTGATCATATCTCCTCTGTCTTGAATGATGTGTGATACTAATTAACTGAAAGTGTGAGTCTTTGAGTGAAAGCACTCCCTCCCCCACTTGCAGCACAAGCAGTGTGCAGTGGTGACTCTCGGAGCTTGTGCTGGCTTTGGTCAGAGCAGCCCATCCCGAAGGTGTGAGCCAGTAGTCCACAAACAAAAGCAGAAGAGGACACGAGAGGGTTTCGTAGCCTTAAGAATAGTGTTTTGCAGATTTACACAGATTTATGTTTTAACATTAAATAATGTGCAGTATCTTTTTTTGCTGTAGTGTTTTAAAAAGCAGGTAGTATAACCAAAACAAGTGATAATTGTTTCAACCTTCCATTCCATTGAGTTTAAATGCCTTGGGAGTGCAATTAAAGGCATTTGATAGAGATTCTGAAGCCCCAGTCCCGGGGTCTCTCTAGGCTTCTGGTGAATTCATATCAAGCCTAAGAGGATATATTTGTTTAAAATTCCCTTGCAGTTCCTAATAAAAAAGTCCTGGTGATGAGATAGTGCTTAAGAGGAAAGTTTATTATTGTCACTAGAATATTCTAGTCCTGATACTCTAAGAATTCCTGTTTAATGTATTTATGTATATCTGAAATTTTTCAGAAAACAAGAATATTCTCCAAGCTTCCCTATGTTCATTCATTGATAGAGCGCTCTGAGGAGGCACAATCTTCTATGTCTTAATTTGCATGTGCATTTAAAATTAACCCCTTGATGGTATGAACCACCCAACAAACACCCTCTGAGTTCAGTCTGCCCACCATAGTGCTCTGCCTGGTTTGAACAAAACAAATCTAGACGCTAAGGTTTATAAAGGGTTTCTGTAGTCCATGTTGAAGATGGGTACCCAAACCTTGAGCATGCTAGGCAAGTGAACTACCATTGAGCTGCATTCCCAGCCCTTTTGTGAGCCTTAAAAGTCATAGACTTGCCCTTTATATATATGGTAACTAAGCAAGCCATGAAGCCTTCAGGTTCTGAGTGGAATTGTTACAGAGGGTTGGAAGCTCTAAGCCCCTCACCATGCTGCAAATACATTAGTGCCCAAGGAAATAGAAAATATCCAGGCTGTATCCTATAGAAAAACTATGGAATATGAGGCCAGGATGCCTATAGAATGGTTAAGATCCTGTAGAACTGGAGTAGAGCAAAGTTCTTGGTATATTTCCGAGTAATTCTCTGGTAAGCCCTTGCCTGCTTCTGTGAAAGCCTCAGGGCAGAGAGACTTTCTACAATGAGGTCCTTTGTTTGGATCGATGGAGGGGTGGATCTGCAGTTCTTAAACAGTCCTTGCAACCCGTTGCTGTCTCGGTTCTACAGCTTGGCTGGGGTCTCCAGAAGTGTGACACTAGTGATCGCTTACATCATGACTGTCACCGACTTCGGTTGGGAAGATGCGTTGCACACCGTTCGAGCTGGGAGGTCCTGTGCCAATCCCAACCTGGGCTTCCAAAGGCAGCTGCAGGAGTTTGAGAAATATGAAGTGAACCAGGTGAGTGTTCCTTGGGGAATTTTTCAAATGTAGTCAGCCACCCTTTGAGAATTGTGACACTGGAACTGAAAGGCCCACAGATGTTATCGGGCCCAAGGTTTCCCTGCATCCCTGGGGGAGTTTTCCTGCATGCTCTGTGCTCCTGCATGGCAGCTTTGCCACTTCGCTGTGCCAGGTTCTGCTTGTTTCTCTCCCTCTGGGTGTAGTTAGCATTTCCTGGTTTGGCATACTTTCTTCTTATTTTTTCTTTTTAATATCTCAGCCTTTGAGCTATTAGAGTTATAATCAACCAGATGAGAGTGGAAGGGGGTATTTCCCATACAAATTATGGTAACTCAAGTATCAAATGGGGTCACCTTTCTAGGCAGTGATTCTGAATTGCAAACCTTAACTCGTGCTGGTTTCTCCCAGAATTCTTTTCATCAGTCCTGGCTGTCAGAGGCAGATGGCACAAGAACACATTTTTTCTTGCATGCATTTTAGATTCCTTAGCAGCAGACAATAACTGCTCAAAGTCTGCTAATAGATGGATAGTTCAGCAGATTTTCCAGTCTTGAGCTCAGACTGTTGAAGGAACAGCTCTTTCTCTTGCTTGCCATTGGCTGATTACCTGATGCCCTTTTATTTCCATGCGTATATGTGGAAACTTCACCATTGCTTAAGAAGTGAAAGTCACTGTGCATTTGTGTGTGTGTGTGTGCGCGCGCGCGTGCGTGTGACATTTGGGATTTGTTTCCAACTCTTCCAGTATCGTCAGTGGCTGAAAGAAGAATATGGAGAGAACCCTTTGCGAGATGCAGAAGAAGCCAAAAGTATTCTGGGTAAATATAAAGAGCAAGGGCACATGGAGCCCCGGCCTAGCACCAGGCGGTGGAGCAGTTTCTCAGCCCTGTCTCCTCTGACCTACAGTAACTACACAACAGAGACCTAACAGAGAGATCTGGTGTTTTCCTTCCTGCTATGGGTCTTCTGGGATGCCTTTAGGCTGGTGTGCCTGGTCACTGGCTACTGCCTCTGAGAACTACAAAAGGAGGTCGCAGTGAGGCGGACCACTCAGGGCTCCTTCCCCAGCAACCCTACCCTGCCCTGCTCAAGGCCTTTTCACTCTACCCATCTTCACCCAATCTTGGCCTCATCTGAGCTTGCTGTGCCTAGGATGCCGCTGGGCTGCTGTGTATTTTATTGTATGTGTGCAGGAGTGTATATGTGCATGCATGTGTGTAAGAGTGTGCCTATGTGCCTGCAAATGTGTGCACTGTAAAAGGGGATACTTGTAGAGGTGTCTTGGTCTGTGAGAACTGAGTGTTCATGGTGCTGAAAGTTATAAATCACCCGCCACCAGAATTGGGATGGCCACATGGAAGTCATTTGAACTTGGCCTCTGAAAAACTCCTCACCAAGTAACAGCCTGTACCTGTGATGAGTGAGAACTCAGGGCATGAGCAGCTGGAAACAGTGGTGTTCCGGAACCTGAGATGGTACAAAGGAAGAAGGGTGACGTGATCCCTGCAAAAATTATGTCTGGAGGGACAGGGTAGGGGACTTCAGAGACTTGCCTTGGGCTTGCTGGGTGTATCAGGCCCTAGCTCCCTGCGGCTTCCTGCCATACTCCACTTGCCAGCCAGTCATATCTCTGAGTTTCACTTGGTGCCTGCTCTGTCTGGGAGCAGTGTCATTTGAGTTGATGGTGACAAGGAGGACCTTAGCCACAGTACCCTGCACCAGAGGTCTGGCCTGCCCCTGTTTGCCTTCACACTCCAGCCTCTGGTTGGCCTCATGTGCAGGGACCCAACTCAGGTTTGCATGGACCTGCAGCAATTGGGAAGGAAGAACAGTTATTAAACACCGTAGCAGTTTGTGTTTAAAAATGCCTGAGCGTTTCCTGAGCTCATTGGATCTGATCTTTGACCTCAGCTACCTCACTGGATTTATTTCTCTCTTCCTTTCTTCTTTAAAGCTAGGGTTGCTTTGGTACACCTGTCAATTCTGCTTCATAGTTGAAAATGTTAGTTATGTTGCTTTTGTTTTTTAAACCAAAGAGACATTTATGTCATTGAGCTTTTTAAAATTTTCCATTTGGACTTCCATGAGGTTTTCTAGAGGGTCAAACCCCAGATTCTGGCCATGAGAACTCCTCAGCTTGAAGTTTGTGGCAGCAGGCACTCCAAGAAGCTATGCATGGTCTAGTCCGTTATGCCAACTCATATTCCATAAGCACGCAGAGCCATATGGATGAATGAATACACTCAACCTCTCCCTACAAAGATGCTGCCACCTGGTTTCTCTGAATTCCATCACCAAAAGAGCCCCCGAATAAGAAGAACAATTGTTCTGTGTGTGTAGAGCATGTCAAATTTGAGCCCTTTGGGGCCCAGCAAAAGTAAGGTAGCCAACTCTCCGTGTGTGTGTGTGTGTGTGTGTGTGTGTGTGTAGTGAGATGAGGTATCCATGAACTAACTCAGCATCTTCAACTAAAACAGCGTGTTTTAGAAGGAGTATGACTGCTGGGTAGGAAAGCAGAGGGAGAGCTGCCAGAGCGCCAGGGTGGATGTGAGGCCCTGGCACTGGAGAAAGACAAGCAGAACAGTAGAGCGGTAAAGTGAAGCCCAAACATGTGTACACACGGGTGAACAGCTACATGTATTCCATAGGTTCTCAACTGTCTTAACTTTTGTTGCCAGTAACATTCTCTCTTCACAGCTGCCCCGGGAATTCTGAAGTACTGGGCCTTTCTCAGAAGACTGTAATGTACCTGAAGTTTATGAAATATTGCAAAGTTCAGGCTGGTGCTGCCAAAAAGAAAAGTGACAGAGTTTATTTTTAAGTGTCCAGTAGTAATTTGTAAACTTGTTTGTATTTTCATTTTAAATTGAAAGCATGTATAATCATGTTGGACTACATTAAGACCTATGGAGACTTTGTAGCAAGAGAAAATGTTTGCCTTAACTCCACTACTGTGGTTGTTCCTTTGTCCACGGATGCTTGCCCAACAGTCTCAAGAGCTCTATCACACTGCTTCATTGTGTTTCATGAAGTAACTGCTTCTCATGAACACTTACCCAGGGAGGAAAGCTGGCACCTGGGAAGTGTGGTGCCAACTCTGCCCTCCTGTTAAGTTCTCCAGCTCAAGACATGTTTCAGTGTGTGTTATGTCATCCATGGCTGTTGTTCTCCATGGTAGAATTACCAAAAGCTGTTCACATTTGTCAATAAAGGGCACGTCAACCAAGTCTAGTGTCATGTGCTGTGTATTCTCCTGTGACATGTGAAGGTCATGTATGTTTGTGGAGGGTCACAGAGCACCTGGTCTTGGCACAGAAGATGTTTCCCTGCAGAAGGCAGGCAGCAGGCGTTAGGAGGGGGTACATAACACACTGTCTGATTACTGAAAGATAAATAAAAATGTCTTGCAATTGTTGGGGCTGGAGGTGTCGCTCAGAGTGAAGCCCTTACCTTCTGTCTTTTGTCCCTGACACCAAAAAGAAAACCTTATCATTTGTGGGTGTAAAGAAATTCAGATGCAGAAGTGAAACTTGCCCTGCAAAATGAAGATTGAGTATTTGGTCTCTCTGGTTAGTGCATGTACCACAGGGATACATTGTCCTGGCAGTCCACAAACTCATTCCAAATTCATTTTCAGCTCTTACTATGAAGGGTCACAAAACTCACTGAACAATTTAAGGCCAGCTCCTGAATTTTTCTTGTCTGAATCTGGTGAGGGTTAACTTAAAGGAAAGGCGGGTGATATCGGGAGCCTTGGGCATGTCTCCAAAACCAGCTGTGAGACTGTGAGGACACTGAAGCAGCAGAAGCCAGGCCCCATCACAGTCCCAGGAGAACTGTCATGCCTACATAGGGGAAAGAAAACAGGTTCGTGGGCCACAGACCCAGTCTGCCTGAGCCAATAGCACCTGTAGCCTGACGTCCCTTCCTGGCTGTCCCTCGCCATGTAACCACATCTGATGCTAACACCAACTCCTCCACTTTCTACGCTTAGAAAAGGAAGTATTTCACTCCCTGAAGGCTCGAACCTGAAACCTGCAGCTACCCTCATGGTGAGTTCCTGGGTTGCAGTCATGCTGTTTTTATCTGGAAGCTCCCTGCCCTAAGATGGCATTGATGTGGTTAGACAAGAAGCCCAAGCACTTTCTCTTCATGACCAATCCAAGTACTTGAAGGTAGAACAAGATACTGAAGATGAGACCTGGGATCTGCACACATACATGGGACTTGGGCTTGTAAGACTGAGTGGGTCATGGTCCTCGGGCTGGTTTTCTGCAACACAGATGTATTGCAGCCTGTCCCTCCAGCATCACTGTCCACAGAGGGAAACAAGATCCACCTCGTTCCTTCACTGACCTGATGCATCTGTATTCACCACACCTGGGCCCCAGAACAGTAAACTGAGGTAGTGATGGCCAAACAGTGGGGTAGTGTAGTCGGACCTTCTTATCCGGACCGCCATACCCCAATATTGACATGGAGGCTTATTAATTATAAAAACTGCCAATAACTTAGGCTTTTTACTAACTAGCTCTTACAACTTAAATTAACCCATTGTTTTAGTCAATCTACTTTTTGTCTTGTGGCTTTATTACCTTTGCACTGTCCATGCTGCTTCCTCTCCATCTGGCTGGTGACTCCCACCTTCTTCTCAGCATCCTGTGTGCCTAAAAATCCTGCATAGCTATTGGCCATTCATCATTTCATTAAGCCAATCAGAATGACACGCCTTAACAGTGTACAGAAAGATTATTTCACAACAGGGTAGAACCAGAACAGCTGCCCTTGGTGCCATGCAGAAGTAAAAACACTATTCCCACTTAAGTGGGCAAGAGGGCTAAGGAAAGGCATCTTGAAAACGCTGCAGCCTCGTTTGAGACCTGACATCTAAGTCAGTGTCAGTGTGATGTGAAGGTGTGAGAGCTCGGTATTGGGAGCCACTTGTGAGCCATCCCCAGGGACTAGAAACAGCAGAGCAGAGGCCATAGTGAGGAACTGTAAACCAGGCTATGAAAGGCCTGGCCTGGCCAGTCTAGTGCTGGTATAGGCTCAACCCTTACCTGAAATGCTAGCGCCTGGAACTGGTTTGGATTTGGGATGATTCACTGATTAGAACATTTTCATGAGCATCATGAACTATCTTAGGCACAGGGCCCTCCGTAAATCTAAAACACATTTGCTTCATATGAACTTGAGTACATAGACATGACCTACAGAGTCTATAGGTAATTTTTTTAGACATTATTGCCAGCACATCTGTATTTTGACTGTTGCTGTTTGTTGAGATATCAAGTCTAGGATTTTCCATTTGTGGAAAATACCAATGCTCAACCAAGTTGGATGTAGGAACATTGTGGGTTTCACATTTTTTTAAAGTTACATGCAGTCAAACTGTAGTGGCAGCCAGTTGTCACTTGCAGAGGTCCCACAACTCCAACGCTTCTCAGTGGCTTCTTTTTACCTCTGTGACTTAATCCTGAATTGAGAGCATCACAAGGAGCTAAGGGCTATAGATTAGTTCCCTGAACACTACAGGAACTCATTGAATGGAACTGGATAAGCAGGTCTGTGACCTGTGTGCACGTCGAAGGCTCTTTAGTGTCCACACAATGAAAAAAGTGTTTGCCCCACACAAATGAAATATGAAATAGTTTATTCTGAGCCAGATTAGACTGTCCATGGCTCAAGAACAGGTTCAGGTTGTCCTGAATGGTATGTTCCACCCTGAAGTCAGTTACATTAATGCTGTTTTGTAGTTTAAAAAAATGAAAGTCAAATTAGTGCATATATCAAACCCGTTAGCAGTGACATCAGATGAGCAGGTCTCAGGAAAGTGGGGCGATCACTGCTGTAGGTCTCAGATGGTATCCAGTGATATTCTTAGCTTTAAGTGTGATGGATGCTGTGGGTCTGCTAAGTCAATTTAATCCAGATGTTTCCCCTGATCAAATGATGCCAGATACAGAGGTGGGCAACAAATAACACTGTGGGGACTAAAGAGAGCCCAAGATGACTTTGGCTCTGGATCTCCAGCATTCCGTGTCTGCCATCTGTCACTCAGTCTAGATACTTTCACTGCACACTCGGGTGTTGTTGAGAATGGACGGGAGGCCCATGCGGAGGCAGCTGTGACCACCATCCAGGTGAGAGAAGCGAGGTCAAGCAAGCAAGGAGACTGGAGTTGAAGGAGACTAGGTGAGACAGGAACTGAGTGGCTGTGTGGGGCGAGTTTGAGCTTAGGGACCTGTCTGCTCTCTGGGAGTGTGCTCTCAACACTGGTACTTGAGTATTGTCTCCTGCACAACATGGCAGTGTGCCTCTGCCGTGTTCAGGTTAGCTGCAGGGGAATGCTAAGGAAGAAACTGATAGATCTCCAAGAAGGCTTGTCCTGGTGTGCAAACAGCTTGTCCACCACCCAGAACACAGTCCCCGGAGCCAGACTCATCCACCTTAATGTACAAGTCAGCCTCCAATTTCCTAATTTGGGGGAAGGAAATACTTACTTTCTAAAAGATTGATTTTTGTCTCTTGGCCAGCCACTCTCTCTCGTCAGAACTCCTAGGAGATCAACTTGGTCACCGGGCTTCTGTGCTGATAACATTTGCCAGCTTCACAGAAGATGATGTCACCTGGAAAGAAAGTACCTCATTTGAAAAAATTCCTCCATCAGATAGATTATCGTGGAAGGAATTCTGTGGGACATTTTCTTGATTAATGTGGGAGGGCCCAGATCACTATGGGTGATGCAAGCCCTGGACACATGGTCCTGGGAATATAAGAAAGTAACGCCTTTAATCCCAGTACTCAGGAGGCAGAGACAAGCAGATCTTCATGAGTTCGAGGCCAGTCCGG
>LOEQ01005171.1:203464-216527 GCA_001685075.1 Bramus lutescens
TATATATATATAATGTGTGTATACTATATATGTATGTATAATCTATAATGGAATGTATGCATAATCTATAATGGAATCCATTATTTTGTGCAATAAATTTTTAAAGGAAAAACCTCAGTTTGGCTAGCAAATCTTTTTCAGAGTCACCATAGATACTACACATCCTATAAATATCAGCTTCAGGTGACCCTTAAAGGTGAGTGGGTTAGACAGCACCATCGGAAAGAGGAAGCTGTGGTAGAGCCTGAGCTGGGGGGTGATAGGCCTGCCTTCTGCTCTGCAGAGAGCATTGGCTCTCCAGGAGCTGAGAGGCAGAAGTGAGGTTCTGTGTGACAGTGATGAGCAGCCTAAGTCAACAGACATGAGTGAAGACAGTATGGGGGAGGTGGCAATCCTTCTGGGTGGAGATGGCAATCCTTCAGAGAATGACTCAGGTCACCGGGGCCAACCAGACTGTGTGGTGAGGCCTAGAAGCCAGAGAAGGAGGAAGGGATGCCTGGTGCTCGGGGGATCATGACGTGAGCACTGACTGAGTGTTTAAACACCCCCAGTGACCACAGTGAAGAGATGTCATGAGGGAACTGACCGCCTTGGCAGAAGAGCTAAGAGGCCTGAAGGCTTAGAACAGGGGATGAGGCCACTGGAATTTTGCCAGAAGAATGTCACTGGCAGTTTTGGTAAATGCAGTTCCTCCAAGGTAAAGTCATCCAGCAGTGCACTCCGGACAGGAACCACGCTCGGCTGTGTCTGTGTTTCCCCTAACACCGCTAGCACAGAGAAGGACAGCAGGTTCAGCCCAAGCCAGGTTTCAAGTAATCCAGAAAAGGACATTCATGTGAAAATAGAAGTAACTGGCATCAAAGGCATGCTTCAGGGGAACTATCCGACTATCCAACAAAAAGGAAGAGAAACAGGGGCCGTCACAGAGAAGGGCACTGTTAAAGCAAAGGGAGAGGCTGCCCTTGGGCTTGCTGGAAGCCAACATGATTAGTTAAGCTTGCTGAGATGTAATTTTTCTGATCTTAAGAAATATCTTTATAAATTTAATAACATTGCATGTTTATCCTCAAAGAGTGTTAAACTCAGAGGGAAAAAAGGGAAAAACATTTATACGAATACTGTGTGACCCCTAACCATGTTGGTAACATGTTGGGGATTTCCCTAACTGCCATATCTTTTTTTCAGAGTTAAGATCACATCATGCATGCAATTTTGCATCTGCTATCTTCCCTTAACCTTGAATCATAAGCTTTTCCCCAAAATTAACGAAAATTTTCATAAGTATAAGTTTCCAACTGTGCAGATGTACCAATGCATATTTAGTTGTTCCCCGTGATTCAGTATTCAAAGTGTCTCTTAGTGTCACCTCAGTCACTGTTGAGATGAGTGTCTTTGAAGACACTGGAAGAAAAATGCCTATTTTAGCCACGTGGTTGTTATCTGCACTCATATTAATGCATGAGAATTTGCTGTCTCTTGTTCAAGGACCAGTCTCTTGTTCATTCATTCAGAAAACAGCCCTGCCACATCTCCACATTCCAATGGAGATGGCTCCAGAGAACAAGACCATCCAAGACCCCTGTGTTCTGGTCAGAGAAAGTGATTGCAGAGAGCATGCTTAGAGTGACTGAGACAGAACGTGACCAGCAACCAGGCCTTTATGGATAAATCAGTGTGGGTGCTGGAAACCCCTTAAGACTCCCTAGGAAGTGGCCATTGAGTATAGGCCTGAAAGAAGGCAGGGGGCAGGCAGCATTCCAGGGAAGGGATTGCTAAGGAGGACAGATGTGTTTTTCTTTATTTTTCATAGTGTGCATTTCTCAATGAGGCATGTGACTGACAGCGGCTGCCCTCATTCCCCAGATGGTTCTTTTGACATTGGAGAGCTTGGCCAAGCCCCCTTCACCTCATTGTATTCTCTAGAATGGAATTATAACGTTCAGTTATATGAGACATTGCTGAGGTTCAGTGAAGAAAGTCCCATAGCCTCAGATCAGATATGAGGTTGATCGTTGTGCAGGTTGATGCCCAATGCTGACCCAAGATCCAAAGTAGTTAAAGCTCGTATGAGGTATCCTTCTGCCTCCCAAGACCTTTCTCGGTGATGGAACCAGGCCCCAGACTGAGCATCAAGTCCAGGATCCCTTTCCAGAGCTCAAAGTCTCAAAGCCAACTCAGGGCAATAAAGTTCCAGTCAGTCCCATCCTAGAAAGTTCCCTCAGACTGCCCCACACCATGCTCACACAATGAGGATCAGTTTCCCTTTCTTCGGGCTGCTGTGCTTGTGCCTTCCAGACAGGCAGCATTTCCTTCCTGTGCACAGGAGCCTGCTACAGGCTTCAAAAAGAAGTGACCTTCACTGTTCCCACCCTGAGTGACTCCAAAGCCATCATGAATAGACCTGAAGGGAGGGAAGCAATCAGTGTCCATGGTCTTAGGGAACCTAGTTCCTCCTGACCTCCCCCTGGCCCTTACCTAACCAGTCAGAGGCAGGAAAATAGAGAAGCCAGCTGCTCACCACAATATCCACTGTGTTCAAGATACTTCACCATCCACATGTCCCTCTGTGTGTGCAAATGCATCCTACATGTGTGTATCCAGGCTCACAGCTTCAGGGAATTCTGGGAAGTCATGGTGGCAAGAGCTTGAAGCAGCTGGTCACATTATATCAGCAGCCATGGAACAGAGGGATGTGGGTGCTAAGGCTGAGTTCTCTTACTTCTTTTTGTTCGGCTCAGAACTCCAGCCCACAGTAGGATGCCTTTCACAGTCAATGTGGGTCTTCACATTCCAATTAACCCCATCTAGAAACTTCTTCACAGACTGTTTTCATGGCAATTCTTTCTCCGTCTCATTAAGCTGTCAATCAATATTAACTTTGCCACTTTGAGCCTTCCCTTCTAAATATCACTTTTGTCTTTGTTCCTTCCCCTGGTAATGACACCATAGTCCCCAGGGCTCAACATCCTTAATGTCCCACCTCCCCCTCACTTTTGCCCTCTGAACCCCTGGCTTGACCTCCTTCAGCATGTCCATCCTATCTTTCCATAGTTTGTTTACACCTCTATTCAGGCTAGTCTTGAGAATTTGCCTTCCCAGAATTCCAGTTGAATTGTGTCACGCATAACTACTAGCCGCTCCTCTTCCAACAGTGTTGTCTGAAGCGTGTGACCCTTAGACCACCCGACTCAACCTCCTCACACTCCTATTCCCTTACTATCTAATAGAAATGTGGATCCCAAGGTCTACTGGCTGAACCCCAGAGTTTGGGCTGGCCCCTGAGTGCATCCTATCCCTGTGACGATGAAGAACTAATGTCCTGTCCAGAACAAGGGCCTTAAAAGTCCGGAGTTTCTCCACAGCCTTCCCTTTTCAATTCCTCAGTCCCCATGCCTCCCTCCCTCAGACTGTTTGCTGTTATACTAACATCCCCCATCATACTTTAAGAAATCCAACTATGCTAGTCTCAACCGAGAAGGTTCTTTTCCTTCGTACTGTATTGAAATCCTGCGACTCCAAGGTTCAGAAGAGAGGTCTTCTTACTGATTTTTTTCTTTGGTTCTCTCAATCATCTCCACTCATCCACTACTTGGTACTTTCCTAGAGAACGATACTTTTGGAGATGAGTGATATGAACCCAGTACCAAGCTGAGTCACCCTCAGCAAACTCTTTCGCCATCCCTCACTGCCTCATCTTGTGCCTCACAGGAGCTAAAGAGCTGAAATAAATCAACAGAACCTTAGACCATGCTTGTGTTCCACTCAGGTGGCCATTCTAGCTTGAGCTTTAGACCTCAGAGTGTCATAACAAGGAGAGGCATATAGGGATATTTCACTTGTATTTAATAAATAAAGCTTGCCTGAAGATCAGAGAGTAAAACAGACACCCTGGTCAGCCTGACAGACCAGGCAGTTGGGACACACACCTTTAATTCCATTAGCCACATTAGTTTGCCATAGAAACTAGGTGGAAGTGGTGCATGCCTTTAATCCCAGCACTAGAGAGGAATATAAAACGGGAGGAGACAGCTCTCAGTCTCATTCTGAGATTCCTGGAGGCAGGATCACCGTTTTAGACTAAGGTAGGAGTATGAGCCAGTGGCTGGCTATTTTGCTTTTCTGACAGGTTGAGCTTTAATACCAGTCTCTGGGTTTTTCTTACTCATGCTACGGAGGCAGACCTCAAAGGTTGGAGCTTTGAAGTCCCAGCAGCAGTGCCACAAATTTTAGGACCGTTTTTGCAAGCACTACCTCTGCAGAAGGCAGCTGAATATGGTAGAATCTCATCCACCTATGAAACAACACTAAGCCCCACACAAGGGACCTCTGCAAAGCAGGAGCATGGTCTTCAAAGAGAGATGCTCCCTGGCCCTTGGGAAAGATAGCTCATGGCAACGAAGAGAAGGAAAGAAAGTATGAAAGTTGAACTTGGTACTCAAATGCAACAGTGTGGGGCACCTGCTTATTTGCCTTTTAAAGGCTTGCTACCATAGAGTGCCCACATGCTCTGGAAAGTCTAGCTCCTCTTGGAATATTGTGGCACATTGGGATGCCTTCCCTTACTGCACAGATGGAAAAGCCAGCTGACAGCTCTCCTTGTTGTTTTCAAGTTCCATCTGATGCCAGATGCCCCCGGTGCATCCTGAGGATGCAGCCACAGTGGTCCTTTGGTCACAAAAGACTGACAACACTCACGTCAAGGAGTGTCATTGCTACGTTCTGAAAACTCCTCTAGGTTTATGCATTGGTGCCCACGAGTACATACCATCGGAGTGAGTGGCTAACATCCTGAAACTTAACTTTGTTTGGTGTGTGTGTGTGTTTGTGTGTGTGTGCGTGCGTGCTTGATTTTCCAAGGGAAAAAACTCTGAAAGAACTGGGAAGTTTCTGCAGGGGAAAATGTTGATTTCTGGTTTATAAATGGTAGAGGTGAATGAGCCAGCACACAAGAATCCATTCATTACAGATTCCCTGATTAAAAAGCAGGAGAGAATATGAGCCTGCTCAATAAAGGAGGCATTCAATTAAAATTTAATCAAATTAAAAGTTCATATAGTTACAAATAAAAAAGGATTAAAGTCCAACATGTTAAGCTTCTTCTGTGCAGCTCATTCCCTCTGAGCATGCCCACATGCCACTCCGAAGAACCCGTTTCTGCAGCTGATCACACTACCAGGGGCTAACATGCACCGTGAGTGTTCCCTTTCCAGCAGAGTGCATCTGCTGAAGAAGACGAGCAGGAGTACACACAGCTGGCCCTCGGGAGCTCGTCTTCTGTATGAATGGGTTTCTTTTACACTGAGTGGACGATATCTAATAAGAACAATATGTGATGGAGCTACAAGTAGCCAAGGCCATGTCTTTCTTTATAAGAAACTGCCTGCAGATCACGATTTTGCAAAGAGTCCAGGGCAAAGCACAAGGTTTAGAACAGGAGGCAGTTCCCAAGTGAAGCGTCGTGACCTCAGTTGGTCTGAGTTGGTCCAACAGGCTAAGCAGAGGGACCCTTCCACAAAGATGCTTCCAAAGGTACACAAGGAAACAATCCCGAAGACCTGGAGGTGTGGCAGGAGGAGAAGGGCACCAAGTCTTCCCAACTTCCGAATCAAGGGGGGACACCATCTCACAGGGATTGCAGGATAAGTTTTTAACAAATTCGTGCTGTCAGTACTGCTTGTGGCTGCTGCCTGTACAAAGCAACACACTTCACATAAACAATCTACATCGTATGCTCGCATAGGGATTGGTACAACATGTTGCATAGTGTCGTCAAACAAAGATCGAATGTCCTCAGCATGACCTCTGTCCATGCCCACAGCACCATCAGCACTTGTACTCTGTCCTAACGTTGTATATTGTCCAAACTGTCCCTACATTTGAATGATTTGAATGTCCCCAATATGATCTCTGCCCATGCCCACAGCACCATTAATATTGTCATTTTGTCTTTCTAGAATTCCAAAGACTTGAGAGGAAATGCCTAAGCAACATCAAAAAGGTGAACCTAGCTGAGTACCTGACCTACTGTAGTGGCTTCGAAGGAGATGCAACAAGCATCACTTAGTGGACTTCATGATTCTTTTATTCACTCTTGGATCATAGGAACAAGACACAGACAGGCTGAAGCCTCCTCAAAGGAGAGGGTGAAAGGGGAGACACAGGATGCTCACACCTCACGTTCTACTTTCTCTAAGAAAGAGGTCAGGTGGGTTGTAGGTAACACGGAGGCGTTGGTAATTGTGAACTGTGAGAAGCAAGTCAAAGAGGAAAGCTAAGGGGGCATCACACTGCTCCATACTCCAGGCCTCCCAAATCCTGGTGAGAGGAGCAAATGAAGGCGAATGAAGGGAACTATCCAGGATTGTGACCCCAGAAAGGTATCAGGAACAGGCCAAAGTTTAGAGCACGTGACACCTTCCAAGTGTGTGGTGAGGCTGTCCTCAATCCCAGCTGGTTCCAAGGCCATCTGGGCGACTCCAGGGGAGCTCCATGGTGCTGACATATTCCTCTCTAAGACAGGACTATGCTCCCCACTTGTCTCCCCTACCTGGTCATAGTAAAAAACTGACTGAGAAAACTGTAGCCTGGGGCCTCACTACTTTTAGAAGAACCAGCCATCTTCTGCAGGCTGCTACTGAGCTGAGGATGTGTGCTATAGCCACCTTGTGAGATCATCCAAAGCCAGGTCAGGGCTGGGGAGCAGGGCTCCCTCCAGTTCAAGACTACATTCTTTCCCATCTGCCATGGAAGGTCTGTGGACACTGCCATACCCCACTGTCTTGGGGGCCAGCCTGTTAGAGAAAAGCAGAGAGTTGAAGAAACATCAACCCTTCACTCAAGTTAGAGATTCAAAGTGTGAATTCAACATTTAGCTTCCAAAGACATTACTTTCTGTCACTGGTCCTTCAGAGAAGACAGAAGGCACAAATCCACAGTCCTGTCCAAGGAGACCCCTGGCTGCCTGGCCTATGCAGTCCGCTATACTTGAAATGGGAAAAATCAGCTGCATTCATAAATGAGAGCCTTAGAATACTGAAGAGAAAACACGTTCAGATGTTTAAATGTTCATGTCTTCTCTGGGTCATCTAATGCTGACATTGAAACAAACCTTTCCACTCTCTTGCTAAAATTGGTTGGTTGTGAAGATCACTTTAAATGTTTCTGTTCTGCAGGAGGACAATGTGAACTAAATTGGACCCCAACAGTCTATTTAAAATTGCCTTCCTGAAGACTCCCTGAGCAGCTAGAGGCATGACTCCAGGTCTTAGAGTCAGAGTGGGCCCAAGAACCAGGCTGGGAAACTGGTTTGTTAGCCTCTGATGCTTCTATCTGAACTTTCCTTTACCTGCCCAGTCTGGAGAAGCATAGTTCTGCAATCAGAGTTCTGCTCAAGCGTAGCTTCTCACATGATATAGCTCCTTCACACTCTCTGAAGAGCCTGTTGCCCATGGCTGCTGTGTGACATGGGGGAATTTTCCTGCCGAAACCTCAAGGAGGTATGATGCTCTCACACAAGCCACATGTAATATGCCAGCACTCACCGGCTAATCACATCATGTATAAAAGAACACTGGGCACACATGTATCAAAACACCACACAGCACCCTAGTAATACACACAATTTTCACGGTTCTCTTTTGTATCACCTGAAAGATGAGTTTAAATTGAAAAATGTTGATCCTCTAATGTGGGAAATAACTTTAGTTTATTTGAATGATATGAAAGCTAAGATTGCTTTGGATCAGAAACCATTTCCTTTGTCTCTCTGCCTCAGAGGACCAAAGACACTCAAGAGAACTGTTTCTGCATACTCACAACCATCAGATATAAGCAGCAAAAGTTTTAATGTAACTGCTTCTTAGTTTCTCTTTCTGTCCCTTGTAGGGTAATCTGCATCAATAAACTATGTCAAGATTTTGAAAAAAGAGAAGTAGAGGAGAAGGGGAGGGAGGCAGGGGAGAGGGGTGAGGGAGGAGAGGGGAGGAGGGAAAAGAGCAGGGAGAGGGAAGAGGGGGAGGAAAAAAGAGGGGAGATGGAGGATGAGGGAGGGGAGAGGAAGGGAAAGAGAAGAGAAAGAGAGGATGGGAAGAGGAAGGAGGGGAAGAGAACAGGATGGAGAGGGAGGAGGGTGGAGTGGAGGGAAAGAGGAAGGAGGAGGGAGAGGGAAGAGAAACAAGCAGGTGAAGTCTACACAGAGAAGACAGGACAGAAGAGATGCCTGGTGCTGTCCTTCATGGATGCAGGAGACCACTGCCCAGGTGGTATCTTTGGCTGCAGAGGGAACTGCCACTCCCAGAGGCTCTCTGAAAAGGATAGTGGTGATACTCCCCTTGTGTAAGTCACTGTGCTGCTGTCATCTGCCCCTCTCCCACCCCATCCTCATGGCTATGCAGAAACCAACAGCTGGGGTCAAGTGACTAGATGGCACATCGTAGGGAGGATGGGGTCTGCTTCCAAAATGAATCACAGTGTGGATGGTCTCTGATTTACCTTAGGTTGACTTAATAGTTTTTATAATGCCATAAATGATGCACATCTGGTGAAATCATCCTTTGAATCCTGAACTCTGATCCTTTCCCAGGTTAGCCATGAAGAGTTGATTCTATCTAGCCAAGCCAGGCAGCAGCAGGGGCCACAACTCCCAGTCACAGTGCCGTCGCCAGAGGAGACAGCTCTGCATTGTGCTGATCTCTGAAGTGGGGATGTTTGAAAGATTAACTTTAGCAATGCATGTGACTTATGATATTTTCACCTTATGATGGGTTTGGCACAGCACCTGTAGAAGTTGAGGAACATTGATACCTACCTGGAAGGAGCCCTCATGGGGCTGGTTCTGGGAAAGTGTGGACACTGGTTCAGTGGAGAGAAAAATCACTGTGTCGTCTTGCTTGGAGAATAGAACATGGTACGCTCAGAAGGACCCCTGGAAATGCTAGAAACACACCACTCTAGTTTTCCCAGAAGAGAGATCATTGACCCACAACAAGTAGGGAATACATTAACAGCCAGGCTGTGGGGGAGACAGGAAGGATACGTACGGTACACAGCAAGCAAAATCCTTCACTTCCTATTTACCTTAAGAAAGTCAACTTGAATGACAAGCAGCCCTGCTCCCCTGCACTGCCCATGATCACTGGGTAGTCTCTCAGATATGAACTCTGAAGGTTAGAGGTTCAGAAGACACAGAGAGGTGCACTTGGTTAGAAACTGAGATGGGCATTTAACAGGATTATCAACATGCTGATTGTCTGAAGACCTGAAGGCGTGGGGTTATTGCTCATATAATGTAGAGGTCCAAGGGGACCCACTTGGATATCCTTAGTCCTTCTTTGTTAGTATCAGTGGGTAACTATAAAGTGTTTCCAGGATGTCCTTAAAATGCCTGAGGTTGGATGTATGTGTGTGTGTATCTGTGTGTGAATATTTAAGTATATTCTAAGAAGTTACATTGTCTGAGATTTATTTGCAAACCTGATGCTGTGATTTGAATGTCCTCCAATCTATGCACGCATATATATGCTTTATTTAGCCTAGCATTTAGAGGTTATGGCATCAATATCACTTTTGATTTATCCAGACAAAATTCTGTGCGTGGTGAGGACCTCATGGCAGATGGTGTCAGTGAGACACAGAAAAAGGGCAGATCCCACAGTGACTCTAACAGCCAGAAACAGGGTAGGCTCACTCTTGCTCTTTAATTACAGTCTTATCATGAGCACTAATCAGAGAGCTACATCAACCCCTTCCAAGGGCACCTCCCATAATGGCCTAATTACTTTCTGCTAGACCATACTTTTTAAAGGCCCACCATCACTCACCTTCGAGACACTGAAGGCCATGTTTCTAGTACGTGAATCTTGAGGGTCATCAAATCTGGAAACATCCAAGCTACAGCACTGGCAAATGATAAAAAGTTTGGAAAAAAACAAGAGGAAGCGCTTGAAGAACCAGGCCTGGAACATTCCCCGTTTGCCTTTCTTTTCTCCTTTCCCTCCAGAACATGGTTGCTGGAATCCTTCCTTTGTCTTTTGCTTGTAGAAAGAACACTAGGTGATTTATAAAGAGGAGGTTTTCATCCTTCACAGTTCTGGAGGCTGGAAAGGCTGGGAGCACAATGCTCACATCTGGAGAGGCTGCTTTGTTGAATCATAGCAGGACACAGGGCACCGTGTGGTGACACAAAGCAAGCAGCTAGTTCAGGCCTTTCTTCTTGTTTCCATAATGCCTCTTCTACCAAAATGGGGCCACACTGAGGGCCCCAGCTAATCCTAATTACTTCCCAAAGCCTCCACCCCACCAAATACATTTTTGCTGTGGAATTAAATTGCCAGTCCACAACTCTGAGAGGGAACATTCAAACCAAAGCATTTGAATCTCAGACAAAGTAGCTTCAAATATTGTATGGAGCATACTTATACTAAAAATTACTCACATTTTTAAATCTGAAATCCAAATTTAATTCTGAATTATTCATTTTTTTCTATGCTATAATGGGTAAACCTTCTCTAGGCAGAGAGTTAGGAGGATGCCTGGAGGTGCTACTCCTGGAAGGCAGAAGCAGAAATGGAACAAAGCAAATCAAGGCATAGCCTTTGGAGAACGCTCTTCCCTGATGCCTAGATTTGTATCAGGGGAGTGATAGCCTTGTTCTCCCAGGCCATGAGAGGCTCGGTGAGGTGGTACTCTGTGGATATTGTGCCAACCACTATTTTTGGTTCACCACTCCTTCCAAGGACAACGAATAGCCAGCCATGGATCTAAGCATCCTTCCCCCACTACACAGCAGCCTTCTAAAAGTTCCAGAGCTCTGTAGCGTAGCGTGGACTGAAGTCATCTTGGTCAGCGTTGCTCAGTTTCTTTTTCAGCCCCAAGCACTTTCTAACACAGTAACATAGGCTGAGCATCTGTAGTTTCAGGGCATAATGCTACAAGTGGAAAACTACATACAATAAAGCCTCATTTTTTTACAAAAATATTGCATAAATTACCTTTTGGCTAAGTATCAAAGGTGCATGTAAAAGAAGGGACCACATGTTTAGAACTAGGTCCTGCAGTAGTTACTTTCCATGTTGCTATGATAAAATACTCAATTAAAGCAACAGAAAGAAAGATTTGTCTGGGCTAAAAGTAGAGATTATCAAACGTGGATACCCTCAAATTAAAAAAAAATAGCCTAGTATAGATAAAACCTGCCCCAGGCATGCCCAAAGGCTCATCTCTTAGATGGTTCTAGACGTCATCAAGTTGACAGTATTAACCCAGGTCCCCAACCTCCAGCTCAGAATTATACTTCCTCTGTGAGAGTCTGAGAAGCGGATTCTCAGGGGTACCATTTCCTAATCTCTGCACCCAGATTTTTCCTCATCAGGCTTCAGGTCCTCTTCCTTAGCACCCCCAGTTTCCCATGTGCCTGCTCTGCCTGGGACCTTGTCTCTTCTGTAGAATCCTCCCAGGACTGGTCATTCCCCTGTCTGCCGTACCCAACCACAGCCAGACAATCCCTCCTTTGCTGTGGCTCTCACCTCCTAACAGGCAATGTGGGTCATGGCTCTACACATACTGCTCATTGCCAGCATGAGAAGCTAGTGCATGGGTCTTGCTGAATCCCTTTTCTTTACCAGAGGTCAATGGCATTCCACACTGACTGGTCCTGAATAGCCCGTATGAACAAGAAGGAAGTCATACCCCTAAACCTGAGGTTGACCATACACAATGTCGCGTTCCCTGAAAGATATGCTCTGCCACCCCAAGTGTCCCAGCATTAGAAATAATGGCACCCATGTGACAAGTGATGCACAGTGTTTTTCAGTGTTCTGCTGAAAAATTAGCAGCTACAGCTTAGAATAATCCAGAGTCAAGCAATGCTACAAACGGGCAAGATGAGACAATGTCATTTGCCTTTCACCTATTGCTTCAGTTTTCAGAAAATTGTCCTCAGCGATTGCACACCATTTGCACTTTTGCTGGCTTGGGAACAGGAGTTGGCAGTATCAAGTGGCTCCTTGCTCAGAGTCACGTCACTATTTACGCAGCAAGCACAGCAAGTCAGAGAGGACCGTTACGAGGAAACTTCTTAGAATGCTGTTGATAAAGGGGACAAAAGGGGAACAGTCCCTTGTTTATAAACATGACGAAAGAAAAGAAAGGGACAGTGTTGCCCTAGAGTCACAGACTTGGTGACTCCTTATTACATAATTGATTAAAATGACAAGTCTCATTTCCTATTAGCCTGAAAGTGGTTATTTTCTGCCTAGGACACAGCCACATACATCGACTCCTGGCATCAACCATGTTCACAACAGCTTCTGCTTCTTCATGACTGATAATCTGGGGGATGTTTGATATTGGAGCTGTGCAAAATCACAGAAACAGAGATTTTGCAACTTCAGTTAAGGAGATTTGTTCAGGACTTCATAAAAACAGTTGTATGAATTATTGCCCAAATAATGCATCGCTTTTCTAAGTGTTCAGTTCAGCTTTTGGGATCCACCTGTCTCATCCTCTCAATTCTGAGGTTATATGTACACAAAGCTATGCCCAGCCTTTTATATGGGTGCTAAGGACCTGAACTAGGGGTGAATCCTTACGCTCGCAGAGTAAGCACCCTTACCCACTGAGCCATCTCCCTATTCTCTAACTTTAGCCCCAGGAGCAGCAAACAGATGTATAAATGGGAAAGACTGGTCCACAAAAGCTGAGTCCTTGGGCAAGTCACTGAGATGGCCAGTAGCCCTTCTGGATCTCTCTCCTCATGTGCACAATTGGACTGAATACATGCTGCCCTGAACACCATGGTTGAAGGACAAATGTCACTATGTCTGTGACACCTCCCAAGTGCCGCTTTAGGATACAAGCAGTCACAGTTCCAAGCAAGTGACGTATATGATTTCACTGTCAGGACACTCCAGAGGGCGGGTCACCATCACTCTTGACCATGGGAAAGTTAGATCACTATCCAACCCTTCACTGCCAGGATCTCTGATCACTTCCTCCCTGCTACTTACTTACCATGGAGTGGTCAGAGGTCATACCCAGCATTCCCTGACACTAACCATGGAGTGGT
>LOEQ01005171.1:220940-234093 GCA_001685075.1 Bramus lutescens
AGATCGACAGCGGCAAGTACCCCGGGCTGGTGTGGGAGAACGAAGAGAAGAGCGTCTTCCGCATCCCGTGGAAGCACGCGGGCAAGCAGGACTACAACCGCGAAGAGGACGCCGCCCTCTTCAAGGTTACAGGCAATCGGGGATCCTAGGGCGGGAGAGAGTGGGGGAAGAGAGAAGAGTCAGACAGCTCTGGACTCTCTGTACCTCCAAGAGCAAGCGACCTGGAGGTCGGGTGGGCCCCGCGAGGCAGAGGCCTGAGCGTCAAGCTTGGGGTCCTGCTTGGCAGAAGCCCTGGGAGAAGGGAAAGAGGCTCTAATCTCTCTGGTGATTACACCATCGGAAAACCAGGTCCCCATTCTTACTTGAACATCCCTGGGGCACAGGGGTGCCCTGAGGCTGGGGCTCCTGTTGCACACTCCCTTAGGCTGTTTCCTGCCACTGTCACCGCTGACTACTAGGACCACTCTCGGCTACCCTGTTTCTAATTGTTCTACTTTTCTGAATTTCTCTGGGTTTTGTTTTTTTTCGTTGGGCTCCTCTGTAGTCTGGCTTTAGTTCTGGAAGCTTCCATCTCCGTTTCTGTTCATTGGGTGACTTTGTCTATTCCAAGTGTTCCTCTGGGACGCCCCCCCCCACGCATGTGAGTAAGGTCCCCAGAGAGCTGGCTCACTGAACTGTGAAGCCCCCAGGCTCCACCTGGCAACAGGGTAGGGGAAGGGGACTTCCTGCGGGAATTTGTTCAAAGTACCTCAGTGTGACTTTGTAGATGTCCTCTCTGGGGCCTGCCCCTCCACAGCTCTGCAACCCTTAGTTTTGTCCACACTTGATGCTGGAACTGGGCGCGTACAAGTCCACACTACGGGGTCTCCCTATCTCACCACAGGGTCCTAGGTGAGAAGTTCTTACCTTAGCGGATCCCGTATCATGTTCTATGTTTCGGGCAGCAGCCAAGCTGAAACACCTATTTTCCTTTCAGAAATACAATTTGTAAATTCCTTGTGACGACCTGAGCTTTGACTTTTGCTTCTCTTCACTCTTAGGCCTGGGCGCTATTTAAAGGAAAGTTCCGAGAAGGTATTGACAAGCCAGATCCTCCTACTTGGAAGACAAGATTACGATGTGCTCTGAACAAGAGCAATGACTTTGAGGAATTGGTAGAGAGGAGCCAGCTGGATATTTCCGACCCATACAAGGTGTACAGGATTGTTCCTGAAGGAGCCAAAAAAGGTAGGGGATTCCCCCGATATAGATCTTAGGATAGAGGCAGCGTGACACTCACAGAACCTAATTCCTACTCGGGCCACTTTCTACTTCTGTTTTGTAGATTGCCACCTCCTGCCCCATGGCCAAGCCCAGCAGCCTCTTTGCCCATGCTCTCTCTGGGTTATGAGTGAAAACCCTGTGGTATTAGTTTAAGATTACGTCTCAGACTTTAAGCCTGGTGGGGGCATGGGTATGCCCATGCAAGCGTTGAAGTGTTCCGGTTACTCCATTCAATTAGGATGTGAACCAAATCTCCAAACAAAAACTGCAAGATCCACTAAAGTTTTACTTACCTAATATCCTCTAATAATTAAGCATTTTTCGAGAGGAAAGCACACTGCACACCCCATAAATATTTACACTTATTGTAATAAGAATGCCAAAGTTTCTATGGCCTGCTGGGGTACTTATGAAGATTCGGATCTTCACTTTCCTCTTCCAAAGATTCCAGCTGGTGTGTCTAGATCAGAGCCCGGGAATATGAGTTTGTTCCAATCATGCAGGATGCCTCAGCTAGGCACCACCTCACACAGCCAGAAACCACTCGGTGGATCACAGAGCCCTGCATGGTGTTTCTTTTTCTGGCTGTCACACACAAGTCAAAGCTTGTTTGAACAGTCTAACGGCACAGACAAATAATGGCTGGAGGGAATTGCTTGAAAATATAAAAAAAAAAACACACCTGATTGGTTAACATGGCTATGCATTCTAAGAATTAAATGCTCAGGTATTTTTCTAAGATTTGCTGTTCAGTTAAGTCAGTTCCCTCTTTCAGTGCTGTTTCTTCTTCTTCCCCAAACACGCAGGAGTGAAACAGCTCACTTTGGAAGACACACAGATGGCCATGGGCCACCCCTACCCCATGACAGCACCTTATGGCTCACTGCCTGCCCAGGTATGTGGGAGACTGTTGGGCTTGTGGGAGGCTAGGCTGAGTCTTCTGGCTGGTTCCACCAAGAGGGGAAAACACAAATGAAAACAGCAGGACTTGGTGTTTGCTGTGGCTAGGACAAATCCGAACAAACCCCTGGCCAGAGAGGATGTTTCGGTTTCAACATGGTGTCACTCTCCCTGGTGGTTAAGTTGGGGAGTCTGATGTGTCCCACCTATTGAGATGTGCTTCTCTACTTACTGATGGCCAGCCAGTCTTCTGGGAATGAGACCTTTTGTGGAAGTCAAGGAATTTGGAAGTAGGACTTTGTCATGTGAAACCACAGGGCAGCTGACTTCTCTAGGCTTCCCTGACGTGAATTACAGTACTGTTTTATTCTCTTTGGTGGCTTACAAAGGGCAGACTACACTACAGCATTTTTGGTGCCATGCTCTGCCATATGATGAAACTTTACAAAAATCACAGATTAGCACAATGTCCCCATTGTGCTCTTAGACCATCTATGGCTGTTTCTTACCTACTGTGATAGACAGTGCAAACTACTTTTTGGACAAGATGAGTTAGCTGCTGGCCAAAAAAAGGTGTTTTCCTCTTAGCAATGCCTGTGCTCTGTCAGCAGGTTCATAATTACATGATGCCACCTCATGACAGAACCTGGAGGGATTATGCTCCTGATCAGCCACACCCAGAAATCCCGTATCAGTGTCCTGTGACGTTCGGCCCCCGTGGCCACCACTGGCAAGGCCCATCTTGTGAAAATGGTAAGGAATGTGCCAGGGAAGGAGACAGAAGAACAACCTGGGCTCAGGGTGTGGGCACCCCTGGGTGACCCTCCTGACTAGCAACATAGGGCTGTCCCCTTCCACAGAGATGCTGAGAGACATCACATGAAGACTGGGGAGGGTGGGGGCTGTGGGGCGGGATCTTGCCTTGTCCTGTAAGATGTTGAAGTCCTGAGAGCCATGAGAAGTATCAGTCTGTGTGGGAACTTGATTGAAAGATCCCAGAACTCATTTCAAGCAGCTGAAAAATTCCCCCTTTTTAATAAATAGAGAAAATCATGGATATCTACAAATGCCCAGTGTCAATTATAAAACTTGTCTATTTTTTTGTTTCAATTGTTTGGTTAACATGTTCTTAACTCTCCATAACTTCATGTTTTCTTTGTCATATTAGGATAGAGGGACGGATTTTTGTCAGCCTTCCCTCTGAACTGCCCTTATCACTGACAGAGAGCCATACTATCTCCCTAGTTTATTTCTTTCAACTCTCCTGTAAGGGACCACACTACAAACTGTGCCCAGCCCACCTCTCCAGGGACTTCAGGAGATCATTGTTAGTTCATGTCCCTTGAGCAGTGGTGAGTCATTCATTAGTAGCCATTCTTGGGACTAAGGGAGGAACAAAGCACAAGTAATCCACAAAACTTCTCTACAAACGAGTGTCAAGCTCCAGAAGACCCGCAGGGTCCCCAGATACTAGATTAATTCCCACAGAAACAAACAAACAAACAAACAAAACCACCAATCAACCGGACACAGAAAATTCCACAAACTGTTCAGCAGAGCTTTGATCATTTGGTATTTATTTAGGTGAGACCACTTAGCTACACCCTGCGCCCCTTTTTAACTGTGTATGTTAAGGGAGAGTCTTGCTAAATTACCCAGGCTAGATCGCTCTTTGAACCTCTTGCTTTGAACTCCTGAGTAGCTGGGATCACATGCCTGTACCACCAGGTTGGGCTTCAACCAAGCTTTTAGGACTTTCAAGTTGATTATTTAAATAGAAGTCTTGACACAGGTCACCACACATGTAGTCCTTTTAGATTATTCTGGGAATCATTTCCTTGTCACAATTTCACTGTCCCCACCCCCTAGCACCTGCATTCCATCCTTGCTTAGGCTATTCTTGGCTTAGTGTGGCATAACTTCTGGGCTTCCAGGGAATATGGTTCAGTTTTCCTCAAAACTTATAAACAGCAAGCAGTCTAAATGATGACTGAATAATTTGTTAAGTTTTTAACCAGCTTTTACCTAAATCTGAACTCTGGCCCGGCTGGAAAGTGAGGTGTGGGCTGGTGCAAATCCCTCTCCTTCCGGGGCCCTAGGGTCCTGCTGATGGGATATGCAGAGAGCTCCACATTTCCACCAGGGTTGAGCTCTAATTCCTTCCTCTACCACCCTGCATTTTCCCCCACTCAACTTGGACCTTGCCCTTTGCCTCATAATCACATGCTCTGCTGGCAGTGGGTGTTGGGAGCCTCTCAAACTTGTGTTGGAAGGTGACAGGGAGTGGCTCCTCCCAACTCAAGAGCCCCCCTGCACTTGGACTCTCTGCTTAGACATCAACTGTTTTTTATTTGCAAACACAGGTTGCCAGGTGACAGGAACCTTTTATGCTTGTGCCCCACCTGAGTCCCAGGCTCCTGGAATCCCCATAGAGCCAAGCATAAGGTCTGCTGAAGCCTTGGCGCTCTCAGGTGAGTGTAGTGCTTCCTTTAAGGCTCTCAGGGAGGTGGCATCTCTCCTTTGGTAGGTTGGGTGAGCATTTAGATTCTTACCTTGCCGGCCCTGGGGTCTGGAGTAGACATTGACCCAGGATCTGCAAATATCACAGAGACTAAAGAACACTATTAGAAATCTCTGCAGGAGTACCAACTAGCCAAACACTATTTGGATGAAGTTCTTAACCTCTCCATTACCTGCCCGACTTTCCAGGAATGTGTAGCCAGGCTCCTCCTCCAGCCAACATCACAGAGCAGAGAGTCTTCATAGGCATAAGGCTTTTCATTTCCAAATGCTGTTTGTCCTTTCAGCATTAGCCACAAACAGGTGGTCCTGAACTGCTTCCAGGTACCCTGGTCTCTGAGAAGTTCTTATGCCCCCCCAAAGGACCATATTGCTCTGTCTCCCTTGCATGGATTTGATCTGATTTTAAAGTTCTGCTACTAATTAAGTCTGAGCTTAGAGATGCTGACCTGTATTAAAGGAGCCCCAGCACACTTGAAATATGCAGCCTATGTCCATTTAATCTTTAGATGATGTTTTGTATGTTTTCAAATGGGATTTGAATGAATATTAAAAATAGTTTGCACATTAGAATTCTCACCATGCCTATGGCTGCCTTAAAAGTCTGTGATTGAAAATACCAACTACATTGTAACAGTTTTAGGCACTTCCCTTGTTCACAAGGGAGGAATATAAGTCTTGACACCTAGTTCCTTCCAATTCTGATGCTCAGGGAGCACTTAAGAGCAGCAAAGGGACAGTTCTGAGCATTAGGGCTTGCTACTTAGTCTAGAAAGCCCCAGACCCTCTTTGGGAACACCTAAGACTTGTACAGGTGCCACAAGAGTAGGAAATAAATATCTTGTTTATGGCTCTGCAATCTGGTGACTCTGGTGACATTAAATGAAATGAAACCTGCCCTGCCAGTCACCTCAGATGGCCAACGCCCCCTCTCTTTGGGTTCATTGCCTGACTTGCTCTTTATAGCAGCAGAAATGGGAGACACCATAATGTGGGCTGTCTCAGAATCTGCCATTGAAGAATACGAGGGTTTTGTGGGTTTCTTTTTCTGGTTTGCATAATTAATTATCAACCCGGAGTGCACTTTTCAGAAAGCTATTCTTTCCAGGCATTGTTTAGGCTCCAACCACCACCACAGGTACCTTTCTCTGCCTGGGGAGCCCTTTACACACCCAGCTTGCCCTTTAAGACTGTGGGTGGTGTTCCAAAGCGGTTTCTGAAACAATAAAATAATTTGTCACTAATGTCTTAAAGCTGTAGAAAATATAGTTGTTGGGTTCTTTTCAAAGTTGAACACAAAGTTTAGAGAGATTTTAGAAGATTTAACATTAATTTTTGGCTCTTAGAGCATTTTCTCGTCAATTCCTTTTTCCCACCCAAAGAAAATTGACTTAAAAAAAAATAAAGGTATCCTTTTTCATAGCCCAGAAATCGTAATTTCATTGCTTACTTCCAACATATCTACATGAGAGTTTGTTTGTTGGTTGGTTGTTGTTTTGTTTTTACTTAAATGACATCATGGTGATACATTAGGGAAGTTACAGAGCTGTCGACACATTTGGCTTGTCTTCTGAGATGTTTCTGTAGTTTTTACTAGTGAAATTCATCTTAGGGTTCAACTTCAAAATTAAAATGGATTTGGCTGTGAAATGACTTCCTATTCAGTGGTGTTACTTCCTATTTTGGACAAAATGCCATCACTGCTAACATCATCATCCAACCAACCCACATAGAGGTGCTGTCTAGAAAAATGTGCTAGAAATCCAAGCAATACACCCCTCCCCAAGATAAGTAAATGACCACATCAACCTTTGAAAATGGTCATGTTAGAGCAATAAGTTTCCTTTGTGATCCAGGAATCTGCAGGGGACAAGGGCAGCTCACATCTCCCAGACTTCCTTGGCCCTGCAACCTCTTGCTTATTCATGGAGCATCTTGACACACTAGTGTTTCACCTACTGTACTGATGTGTAAAACATATCAGTGTTGTCGTTGAGTCCTTGGGCCTCTGAGTATTGTGGTATCCGCCCCAGGTCCATAAACACTGACTCCAGAGTTCTCTTCACAGACTGCCGGCTGCATATCTGCCTCTATTACCGGGATATCCTAGTGAAGGAGCTGACCACATCTAGCCCTGAAGGCTGTCGGATCTCCCACGGACATACCTATGATGTCAGCAACCTGGATCAGGTCCTGTTCCCCTACCCAGAGGACAGTGGGCAGAGGAAGAACATCGAAAAGTTGTTGAGCCACCTGGAGAGGGGACTGGTCCTCTGGATGGCCCCAGATGGGCTCTATGCCAAAAGACTCTGCCAGAGCAGGATCTACTGGGATGGGCCCCTGGCACTGTGCAGTGATCGGCCCAATAAACTAGAAAGAGACCAGACTTGCAAGCTCTTTGACACACAGCAGTTCCTATCAGGTAATATACCTCACAACCTGTTTGATGGAGGTGGTGATGGGTGCTAGCTAGGAAGGTCCCAAATGGTAGAGTCTGCCCAGGCAGGGGTCTTCCTCCTGAGATGAGTGAGCTCACCCAGGAATATGGTTTATGTTTGACTTGTGTCTTACATTTGTCTGTTGTATGCTCCCCTTATTAATAGAGGGCCAGAAAGAGGGTCCCTATGACCTGGCCAGGATAGACTATGGTGGAGGGTGATATCTTAAGTTATCATTATTATTATCAGTCTTTCTTTTGAGGCTATGTAGCTCAGGTTGGCCTAGAACTGGAGATGCACCATCAGATCTGGCTAATGAAGTAAAAGGTAGGTTTTCGGCAGCTCATGCCTCTCCACCAGCAAGGTTCCACTGTACCGGCTCTATGCTCTCAGCAACTTTATCTGTTGACACTACAGCTTCTTAGGGGTTCCTAGAAAAATGAAGAAGGTTAGAGGCATATTGTTAACATTCTTGGTCAGGAGATGTGTCACCCTTACCGAAGTGCCACACTGCAGGTGGGACCAAGGTGGAGAGTGTAAGGACCAGCTTCAGCAGTGGGGACACGCTGAGAAAGCTTGGCCTTATCTCTGGCACATAAAGGTTTCTAGTCATATTTTCCAGAACCTGTATTTCTTATTGTTTACATTTTGCTTTTGTTTAGTTAAGTTAGCCCCAAGCTGGCTTCTATGAAGTCATTCCCTGTGCCACTGTGGGGTGCCATCCAGAGGGTTTCCCTAGCTCTCTGGCACAGGATGTCTTTGGGGGAATAGGCTGCTCTGCTGGCTGCTGCCAGTCTCCCCATCATATCTTGAGCTTGCTTTTTCCTGAAGCACTTCCCATACAACCCACACCTCTGACTTTTCCTGGGCTTTCCATTTCTTGAACCTGAACTGGTTTTGCTCCTTTCATCTGTGCATAGCAGGGTAGCTTAGAATGCATGTACACTGTAGTTAGCATGTGTATCATCTTGCATGCCTATCTTTTTTTATTTTGGCAAGAACACTACTTGAAATCTACTCTTGGCTATTGTCAAGCATATGGTCCATTATTATAGTCATGAGGATATACCATTGTTGAGCTTGCATTCAGCAAATTCTTATTTTAGTGAGAGCCTGTGTTCTTTGACCCATAGCTTCCTAGCCACTCCCCACTTTTGGTAACCACCATCCAGTGATACTTTTATGAGTTCAACTATATGAGAGTTCACATGGGGGTGTCGTGCAGTATTTGTCTTTGGATGCATAGCTAATTTCACTTAGCATGATGTTCTCCAGGCTCCTCTGTGTTGTTACAGCTTGCAGGCCCTCCTTCTTTATAAGGCCTTAGTAATATTCTGTTGTTATCTCTATTGCATGGCATTCTCTTTATCCGTGTATTAATTGGTGGGCACACAGGATAACTCTTTATCTGAGATGCTCTAACTGGTGCTGCTGTCATGTGGGAGTCCAACCATCTCTCCAACACTGATTCGCTCTACCTTGGATGTGTACACAGGGAAGGCAACGGAAACTTTCATGTGCTTCTTTCTCCCATTCACTTACAAGTACCAGCGTTCTTGGTGCTAGTGGCGTTTCCTCGGACTTTTGAGTTTCAGTGGCCAGTATTTGCTTAGGTTCATTCAAAGACTCTTATTTCCCAAAGCAAAGCATGTTCCTTGATAAATACCATTTTCTAAGAGTTGGGGCACTCAAAGGGAACCATCTCAGGCTCCAAGGCAGCTACATAGGGAAGACCCTTGGAGCTTGGCAAGACTGTTTTGCCTCCCTTGCAGTGAGTTCTAGTGTTTGTAGTCTAAGGCAAAGAAGAGCAACTTCTTGGGATGGTCATCTGCACATCCTATGCATGCACTAGGGTCTGGAAGTTCTCATGCGCCCCACACACACACACCAGAAGATTACCACCAATTCCCTGCTTGACTAAGGAATCCCAGAACAACGACGTTTGCCAGAGCTGGGGCTGGGAAGTACACAAGCCTGGATTTTATTTTTTTCTGCTGGGGATCCAGGCAGGAGCCTGGTGCCACAGTGGAAAGAACACTCTGCTGGCTGGAAATTCACTTTCTTGGACTTATAGTTATCCATAAGCAAGAACTGATCATTTCTGTTTCCCTCTTCTGTAGTGGGACTTGTTTTTTTTTTAAGATTTATTTATTTATCATGTATACAACATTCCTTCCATGTATGTTCTTTTGGCATCCACAGCCTCCACAGTCCCCAAGTGGCAGAACAGCCTCTGCACCTAGGGATTCCCACCCAGTGTTCTCAAGTTAGCGGGCTGAGGTGGGCTTTCTCAGAAACTTGTCCTCATTTGCTCCTCTGACTAGCCTGTGGTATGGGTGTCCTCCCAGGCTCAGGGCTATGCACTTTACACATTGTGACTGAACCATTTGGGTTTGATTTGAATTCTGGAAGAAAGAGAAAGAGAAGCAGGAAGTCGGTTCTGTGAGCTTCTAGAAGCTCTTCAGTTGCAGAGAGCAGTGGAAATCTTTGATATCTACCCATTCAGGATTTGCACCCTACTAGGGACAGTCCCTATATGCTACAGGGTTGAGCATTCATATCAGATAAGGGCAGAGTCTTCAGGGCTGCTCTGCAGGGGCAGCTTCTTTATGTCAGTTTTATGTAGACAAGACCTGGGAACCCAGCACCAGGAGGAAAAGTAAGGGTGGATGTCAGTGATTGAAAGCGGCTTTCTTTTTGTTCTTTGTAGCAGTGCTAGGGGTGGAACCCGGGGACCTTGCACATGTAAGGCAAATTCTCGGCCAGCGGCAGTGCCCCTGGCCAGGGAGAGGTTTCTTTTCAACAATGTTCTTGTCTGTTTCACATCTCTCAAGTAGGAACAGCCTCTGCAGGCACATCCTTACCAGAGGGGTTTATCAACCCCTACCCCACTCCCACCCCCACCCACCATTCTCACATCATCATTCTGTCCCCAAAATGAGACTGAAGTCTACTCAGGTCATGGTTTGGCGTTTTAGACATAATACCCTGTGGGACACTACTGCCAACAGCTGGTGTGGGAGACAGATGCCCTTGGTTCCCAAACACCACATGGCCTCCATGGGTAGGGCAGCAGTGTTTAAAAATAACCTCAGGCCACCAGAACGTTTTGCCTTTTGAAGTTGAAATGTCTCCTTTGCCTGTGCTATTTGATTGCTTCAACAAGGCCACTTTTCTCTTTGTCTTTTCTGTCCTCCCTCACTTCCTTCTCTCACCTTGTGCATTTCCATGAGTCCAGTCCTGCAGAACCAAGGTCTCACGCTTCTGTCATGTTCCTCAAGTAAAATGAGCGTATGAGGTCACATGTGAACTCGAACATGAGGTTCTGTGTCTGGGGTCTGTCCCAAGAGCTAGACTTAGGGAAACAGAGCTTGGGCTCTCCCAAAGCAGAATCACACGTGGCTCTTGTTTTCCATTCTGCCCACTTCACCAGATGTCTGAGCAGTTTTTTTTTCCCCTTGTGGGTTCCCAGAGCTGCAAGTGTTTGCTCACCATGGCCGGCCAGCACCGAGATTCCAGGTGACCCTGTGCTTCGGTGAGGAGTTTCCAGACCCCCAGAGGCAGAGGAAGCTCATCACGGCTCATGTGAGTTCCATGTTACATCACTGTCGAGTCACACATTGTGGAGTGGTCCCTTTTAGAGAAGTGGCAGGCGAAGAGCAAACGTCAACTCACCTGGGAAAATAAGCACAGCCCTTAAAATAGCAGAGGAGGAAACAGGCTCCAGTGAGCAGCACAGCTCAGGGTGACAAACTTCCAGCCAAAGTCTGTCACCACCGAAGCAACAGGGTGGATGCCTTCAACCCAAGGCTCTGTGTGTCCGGTATTCTTCATCTCCCCTTCTAGAGGAATTTTAAGCAGTGGGTACCAAGAGCTGCACTCTGACCTCTCTGCTTCTTGTGGGCGTTCAAAGAGCTGTCTATTCTAGTAGAGCTTCCTTGAGGGGAAGAACTTTCTTCACGGGGAAGCTGCCTGTTTGTTTATTACATAGATTCCCTCCAGATAGTTCCTAGGACCTCTTTTTCTTCTGTGGAACTTTGGGAACTTATTTAATAGTTCGACAAGAGGGAGGCCTAAGTCTTCCCAGGGGTCCAGTTAGGCCAGTCTGTCATTATGCCCAGTCCAGTTTAAGATGCATGCAACCATGGCCTGTAAACATCTTTTGCGAAGAAAAGATAACAGATTTATTTAGACAATGTTTGACACTCATTTAATAACTAAAAAGCAGTTCTGAATACCTGATGTTTTTAATTGGAAGATTTTCCTCTATTGCCTGTCTAGAAAAGTATCCAGTACCAAGTCAATGTTACATCTCCAAATACCCACAATATCCAAATGCAAAGGGGATTTTAGTTCTGAGAGTATTTCTTAGTAAAATTTGAAAGTCAGGCATACAACTTAGTGGTAAACAGTTGTCCAGTGCTGGTAAAGCCTTGGACTCCAGACCCAGCTGGGGATGGGGGTGGGGCACTGATGCTGAACACTCAGCCTCCCTTCCTGATTGCAAAACAAAATCCAAAAAGCAACTACAATCCTGGACTTGAGCATTTTCTCAGTTCTATTTGGTGGTTGATACAATAAGATTGTAAGCAAGTGGGTGAGTCTAGCATTGATAAACAGCATTTTAAAAGTAGTGAGCAAATTCCTGCCTCGATCTGATTTGAAGGATTTAGGGTGCAGTGGGGCTCCACAAGGAAAGGCAAGGGCGGGCCTATAGGCAAAGGGCCTCAAAATGCTGCCTTAAGGTTCATAGGTGGAAAGCATACTCAGGCGCCCACTCATGGACTCTCTTGATTGTCTTGTTACAGACGTAATTCATATAGGTGATTACACAGGAGTCATATCGGTCATTCTATATCAAATAACAAAAGTTTTAATGCATATGTGATTGGTTGATACAGATCATTCAGCCAAGGCTGGCTTTGATTGGGAATGTGATCTATGCTCACAAGCAAACTAGATCCACCTGAGCCAGTGAACCACTGTTTGCCTAATGCTGTTCAACTGTTTGTCCTCTCCCTGTGGGTCAGAGTTGTACATACTGCATGGCCATCCGGTCATTCAGGGTGACCCTTCTCCCTGTCAAACTCATGAACCTAACTTACGCTGAGTTTTACTTACCCCGTTAATTAAATTTTAATTTAATCACCTGATAACGTCTAGTCATTCAGTTAAATAAATTCCAAGAGACAATTGGTTTGAAAAAATGCCATATTCAGCTTCAATTATAAAATCAAGAATACTGTTTCCAAGATATGGTCTTTCAGGTGTTGTAAGGGCAAACAAACTTGGTTTTTCAAATGGCTCTGAACATGCTTTGCTATGTTACCTTATACAACTTGGGGTTTTGCTTAGAGTCTTGGGGTCATTTCATGACGCTTCAACTGTATGGTGCTAAGAGAATGTTTTTTCACATCTACTAATGTCTCTTTTTAAAAAAATGTCTTATTAAAGGTGGAACCTCTGCTAGCCAGACAACTGTTTTATTTTGCTCAACAAAACAGTGGACATTTCCTAAGGGGCTACGATCTATCTGAACATATCAGTGCTCCAGATTACCACCGATCCCTTCGTCATTCTTCCATTCAAGAGTGAACCAGCCACACCAAGGATTTTGCTTCATTGTATATATATACTCTGACATGGCAGCTGATTGACAACCCCTTTTTTTCGGAAGAGCTACGAAGTGGGTTCGCAGTTGAAGACACCAACAGCATGGATCTGTGATGAAAAACAGCTCTATCTGCTCAACAGAGGCACTTGTCCCAGAAGAGTGACTCTCATCCAGGTCTTGACAAGTGCTAGTATTTTGGTGACCGTGCCCTGGCTTATAACTGTGAAACCTGATCAGTGATGTGTTTACATGTACTTAAATGCCGGCTTGAGCCTGGTGTAGACTGGCTTTTGTTTGAAGACTGAAAAACTGTCCGTATGAATCCCTGACTAGAGAAGGTAGACTTAAGCAGTCCATTTCTCAGGAAAGTAAAGTCTAAACTGGAGACTACCCTGCCCACCCACAAAAAAAAAAAGTG
>LOEQ01005172.1:2231-17152 GCA_001685075.1 Bramus lutescens
TGAGATCTGGTGCCCTCTTCTGGCCTGCAGGCATACATGGAGACAGAACACTGTATACATAATAAACAAACAAATCTTTAAAATAATAAGTTGCAGGTTGATTTTGAGACATCAGGCTGGGTACTAGGAACCAAACTTGGGTCCTCTGCAAGATTAGTAAGTGTTTTTAACCACAGAGCCATCTCTCAAACCCTGATGTTTAAAAACAATGTTTACTATTGGCTGCATACTACCAATAAAGTATTTAAAGTACATGTCAATCATAGCACTGTGTGTATATTTTCTGCTAGGTTTTTAGGTGTAAACAATCTATTGCCTCACATAAACTACAAGAGCTGAAGAAATTCTCCGAAGATCATGCATCACAGGTACTCCTATCTCATCAGCCACCATTAGCAAATGACCATTCTAAGGAAGTCACAATGACGTGGTTAGTCAACCACACTGCCCTAATTTATTAGATACACTGCACTGTGGGACATGGCTTCTCGCTAACAAAAAGCAAAACTGTTTGGAAATGAACCCATCGAGCAGGTGACAACATGGAAGTATTTGATGAACTGACATTGTATGCCCTCCCCATAGAAATGATCTAAAATTCCCAGCCTGGAAGAAGATGATTTCTTTTTAGCTTTAAGGTTGTCTTTGTTAAAGTAGAACAGTTGGTAGGACCAGAGAGGTGGCTGCGAGGCTAAGAGTGCTTGCTGCACTTGGAGAGGACCTGGAATCAGTTCCCAGCACCCAAATCGGTTGGCTACCAACTACCTATAACTTCAGCTCCATGGGATCCAATGCCTTCTTCTGACCTCTCTGGGCATGGGCACACATATCATATACACATGTCACACCCAATGAGGTGGAGCACTCACCAGCTCTCCGAAGAAGAAGCACAGTGTATTTCCAGTCCTCCAGGCTCTCTTTTAGGAGGCCAAAAAGAATGGGCATCCTAAATTACTAATCCATTAAGTTAACTCTAAAACACATTTATGCACATTAAAGAATCTGGAATCACAGGTCTCATAATCTTGGCTTCAAATGAACCTTGTTCATGTTTCTCACTGCCAGCATTTGTTTGACCAATGCCCTCAGAACTATCACTCTGTGATTCAGCATGAAAGTTGGGCTACAAATGTTCAAAGAAAGACACAGAACAACCAGGAATGCACCTGCCAGAAAAGAAGAAAATATTTGCCTCTTAGAAGAATGACTAAAATTACATTTTTAAAAATTCACTTAAAGAGCAACAATCAGATGAATGTGTTTTTCTCTTTAATGAAAAATTACATTTGCTGACATGTAATGTTTAATGACTTATGTAAAATGCAGTCTTTAATGACATCAGTGATTGGTACTATCCTCTAAGCCATATTATCTGAAACCACTATTGCTCAGCAGTAGTGGATGAAGCCAATCATCCTAAGAAAACAGAATTACAATGTATTTTTAGAAATAAATACAGAGGGCACAGATATGAAAGTATCACAGTTATCTAAACAGTCTGAATGCAATGGGTTAAGTAGAATGTGTGTTACCATTGCAATATATTCCCAGCAAGCATTAATTAATTGTCAGATAATTGCTTTCTGTTTGTGGTGGCTTAAATAAGAATGTCGCTCATAGGCTCAAGGATTTGAGCATTTGGTCCCCAGTTGCTGGCCCTGTTTGGTAAGTGTAGGAGGCAGAGCCTTGCTGAAGGGTGTACATCACTGGAAGGGGGCTTTGAGAGTCTAAAAACTTGGACCATCACCAGTTTTCTCTCTCTGCTTGTGTGTCAATACACAAGCATTCAGCTTTCTGCCACTGTAGCTATGCCATGCCTCTGCACCACACCATGGAGTCTTACATACTTGGAACCGCAACACAAATAAACTCTGCCCTCCTATAAATTAAATTGGTCATCGTGTTTGTGCTTTATCATAGCAACAGAAAATTAACTAATATATTGTTATTATTTTGGCTGACATTGTTACTTATGCTGACATTGTTATTTGGGCTGACATTGTTGTTTAGGTGACATTGTTATTTAGGCTGACATTGTTATTTAGGTGATATTGTTATTTAGGCTGACATTGTTATTTAGGTGACATTGTTAGTTAGGCTGACCTTGTTATTTAGGCTGACATTGTTATTTAGGATGGCCAACTCCTTATATTGTTCTTTCTAAGCCTGAGTCATTTTCTCTCTGTATTGTATCGGCCAGTTTTTCATCACACTGTAAAATACCCAACAGTCCACTTAGGAAGAAAAGGAAGTCATCTCCATTGGTCATAAATGTGGAGTATTGTTTTAACTACATAAAGATGTGTTATATTTGTTTATGCTGCCTTTGTTAATGATGTAAAGCTGTATTACATTGTGTTTTGCTATGTTTGTGTAATTATGTAAAGATATGTTGCTGCTTCACCTTACCTACCTAAGGCACCTGATTGGTCTAATAAAACTCTGAATAGCCAATAGCTAGGCAGAGAGACTGAATAGCAGGAGAAAGGTAGGCAAGGGGGGAATGAAGATAACGAGGAAGAAACCCAGACAGCCCAGAGAAGCAGTGAAGACAGACATATGGAAGAAAAGGAAAGGTAAACAGCCCCTTGGCAAAATGAAAAAACAGATTGAGTTATAAGAGCTAGCAAGAAAGGAGCATAAGGCTGAGCATTCATAACAAATAATAAGTCTCCATGTCATTATTTGGGAGCTGGTTGATGGGACAAAAAAAATTCCTGGTACACATAAATACAGGCATTTTAATTTGGCTCTCCAGAAGAGGTCTGCCCCTCTCTGTTGGTAATGCTACTCAGGACATAGACGAGGAACAAAGGGTGAGAGGGGAGAAGAGAGACGGTGTGAATGGACGGGGCAGGAAGGTGGATCCAGCAGCGAGACTGAAGGAAGGGAGTATAGAGAGGGGAATGATTCTCTGAGAGCCTTGAGCCTGCACACGGTAGCTTATTTTCTATAAGTTGTTACTCTTCCTCATTAAAGCATTTGCTCCAAATGCTGTTTGTTATCTTTCAGACTCTAGTTAAGGTTAGGGGTGCACCAATAAAAAAATAGATAAAAATCACTGTACAAATAGACCACTAACAGTGTGGGAAGTAGGAGAACACCCAACAATGAATGTCAAAATGGAGACAGCAAGAGGGCTTGGGCATCTTGATGCCAATCACAATGACCTGAATTCAATCCCCTAGACCATGCAGAAGGAGGAAACTGAGTCCTGTGGGTTGTCCTCTGACCTTGACACTCATGCCATGATGTACATTTATACCCCCACGCTAAACAAACAGTTTAAAAGAAATAATAAAATGCTAATAAACAGGCCGGGCAGTGGTGACACACATCTTTAATCCCAGCACTTGGGAAGCAGAGGTAGGCGGATCTCTGTGAGTCCAAGGCCAGCCTGGTCTATAGAGCGAGTTCTAGGACACCTAGAGCTACACAGAAACCCTATCTCTAACACCACCACCACTCAAAATGGAAATGAACTGTTGCAGGGGGCCTCTTGTTTGTCCTGACCATCCAGAACCAAAATAACCACATGGAAACTATAATCATTAAATCACTGCTTGGCCCATTAGCTCTAGCTTCTTATTGGCTAACTCTTACATCTTAATTTAACCCATTTCTATTTATCTGTGTATCACCACAAGGTCGTGGCCTACCAGCAAAGTTTCAGCACATCTATCTCTGGTGGCAGATCCATGGCACCTCCCTGACTCTTTCCTTCTCCCAGCATTCAGTTATGTCTTCCCCACCTACCTAAGTTCTGCCCTATCAATAGGCCAAGGCAGTTTCTTTATTCATTAAAACCAAGAAAAGCAACATAGAGACAGAAGCACCTCCCACACCAATAAACTATGTTATAGGCTAAAGACATGGTGTGTTTGAATGTGGCCCAAGTGTTTACCAAAAGTCTGCTGTGACAAAAAGCCTGGGTCCCAGAATCGCTGTGTGGGAGATAGTAGAACTTCAGGGCTATAGGGTCTGACTAGAGGTCATTGAGTTTGAGCGTTCCTCAGAGCATCCCTTGCATTCTCAGGATGATTGTACACACTAACAAGCTTAGCATGGCCCATTTGTCTCTCCGCTCCTAAGGGGAGACTTGCTTCTCTGTGTACTTCTGCCACACTGTGCCACCCACCATGCCCATCAGAGGCTGACTCAGTAGACCTGAGCTCCTACCATCAGCTGTAGTCTGTCGGGGTTGTTACAGTGATGAGCACCTACTTAGCCTGCTATAACCATAAAATGATAAATGTTCCTGGGAGAAAATAGTGTACAGGTCTGCCATTCTAAATGACAAGTAGAGAACATTTATCTGAAAATTAATGGTCTGGGGGAACAGATTGCAAAGGCAGCACACATTCCATAGTAAACTATGTGTGTATTCAGGAAGATTGAGGAGAAAATAAGGGGGAGATGGAAAGTTTCATGGGTTACTTTAAAACAATCTGTGCACACAGGGACTGCCATGGTTTATATCTAAAATCTCCCCCAAGGCCATGAACTGAAACTCTGCTTGTTAGGAAGGGAAAGGAGAGGGTGCATGAGAAAGAAAATCGCATCCTTCCAATATACGGTGGAGCCCCCTCCAGAAGGGAGGGGTGCTGAATGGTAAGGAAGGATCAGAAAGGAACACGACTAAAATCCAGTAGAGGAAACATCGGCTCCTACAGCCCCAGTCCCATGCGTAGGGATCAGGATGCGGTGTAATAGTGGAGATCCAGCAGGCAGCCTTGACCCCAGGACTCTGATTTCTGCAGCCTGCATGTCTTCTCATTCTTTTCCCAACAGAATATCAGTAGGAATGTGGGTGGGGAATGGTAATGGGACTGAAAGTTCATCTATCAATCAATCAATCATCTATCTCTCTATCTTTTATCAATCAATCTATCTATCATCTATCAATCTATATCTATAATTTATCATCTATCTAGATATCTATAATTAGACTAAAGGCCATTTGTGTTTTATTATGACAAATGATTAGTCTGTTTTGTCTATGTCTTGAAACCTTGTGTAAGTCTGAATTTAAAGATAAGGGACTAATGCAGTAAGTTCTCAACCTGTGGGTGGTGACCCCTTTGGGAGATCGAATGACCCTTTCACTGGGGTCTCCTAAGATCATCAGAGAACACAGATATTCACATTATGGTTCCTTATGGTAGCAAGATTACAGTTATGGAGTAGCAACAAAAATAATTTTATGGTTGGGGTCAGCACAGCATGAGGAACTGTACTAAAGGGTCACAGCGTTAGGAAGGTGAGAACCGCAGCTCTAACACAGTTTTGCAGAGGAAATGTCACGACAGAGTAGCATTCAGGATGTGGCGGGAAGCTGGTTACTTTTAGATGGATTTATAGTAGGAATCTGGAGTAAAAAGCAGAGTGAAGGATTTGTAAAATGTACATGGTGACGAGAAAAAGGAGTTTTGTAGACAAGGACTGCATGGCTGTCAACGACATCACCATTGCTAAAAAAAGAAGCCACGCACTTTAAGTGGGACAGTAGGAGAGATGCCTGAGGGCATTTCCAGAACTGACCAAACTCATTTGCAGAACTTCCACAACCAGGCCCTGCTTGCACAGGATCACCAAGGGAAGAGCTTTTCCTGGATCACAGTGAAGGCCCCCAGGGCCATGTTAGCCATTGTCCAAGGGCTCATCAGCTCCTGTGCAAGCTGGAGTCAGGACTTGGCATTAGCACATGATAATGGCTTTGCAGGCATGCAGAATGCAAGAGTTAGAGTTTCATGGAGTTTTACACCAACATTTCATAGAAAGCCTGGGACTTAAGTCAGTGTGTGGCAGGGTCAGGATCCCTGCAGGCAGCTTACAAGAGGGTCATCCACAAAGCTGCGAGGGTGACACACAGAAACCTCAGGGTGATGGAGACGTCAGTAACGTAGACTGTGTTCTGAAGAAAGCCAGTGAAACACTCTAACAAAGCACAGGTGACCTGCAAGGCTAGTGCAGGCATATCAGGGCAGGATGCTTTTCCTGTCCGACAGATAGTGACCATCTCTCACCACACTGGAGGGAGCTCTTCTTGATTGTCATGACTGAATCTGCAGGAAGGACAAGAGTGTGATGGGGGAATCAAGTCTCAGGAAAGGCCAGGGGTTGCACAAACACAGACAAATCCCAAGATGAAGATGAGGGAAGGATTATGCAATATTGGCCCTTATCAAGCTCACTGCTTTTGATAGAAAAAAAAAAGATTTCTCACATTCTTCTGAGCTCCTGTCAGAATGTCTTATTAAGCTCTGCTTGCAACATTCTAAACTTTCTTCACCCACATCCCCCCTACTGGATTCCCCAGCTCTTTCAAATTCTTTCTGAAATGAGTTCCAAAAACTTTGAGATGTGTGGTGAGGTTTCATCATTGTCTCTGACACCTGGTGCCTCTGGAACCAACCCTGGTATCAGTATTTGGTGTCATGTGTCTGTGACAAGATATCTGCAAGGACAATTTAAGAGAAGATGCCTTTAGCTGAACTGTGGCTTCGGAAAGTCTAGTCCATCACGGCCAGCTTCACCCTATCTGGATCCATGATAGGGCATTATGGTGGCAGAGGCACAGGTCGGTGGCTGCTCACATCCGGGTAGACGGAAATCAAAGTCAGGGGCAGGAGGAGTCAAGAGCAAGATAACCGTCCAAAAACTGTTCTCCCAACTTTCTTAACTAGATTATTCCTCCTAACATTTCCAGAACCTTCCAAACTAGCACCTGCAGCTGGAACCAAACAGTCAAAACATTGAGTATATGCATGTGCATTTTGTTTAAGCAATGGCTATAAAAAATATCTGTTTTTAAAGTGAGAACACTGGCACTGAGAAAGTCAGTGGCTCCCCTAACGGCACAGAGCCAGGGGTCTGTGTCCTTCAACTCCAAACACAGAGAGGGTTGTCATTGCTCTGTCTGTCTCTGGTTTATAGAGAAACACCCTTGTGTATGGTCCTGGCCGAGGACAAACCTACCTTTAAGTAGAGTGTTGTACATTCTTGGAGTTATTTTGCCATTCAGCGTCACTTCTTTGGCTATTGGTTATTTTAGCATTTTCAGATCTGATGATTTAATTTCATGCAAACAGGTCAATCATTCTCTGAAAATGGAAAAGATGATGGTACTTGTGCAAATTGGTTGTGATAACACACCTAAAAAAGCAACTGTCATGGCTGTTCTTTGTTGTCAGCTTGACTACATCTGAAATTAACTAAAACCCAAAAATGGATGGCAAAACTTGTGAGGGATTTTTGCTTGATCTGAAATAGAAAGACCCACTTCTAATCTGGATCTTTGGGGTGGGAAGATACACCTTAAATCCAGATCTTTTGAGGTAAGAAGACCTACCTCTCAGCTAGGCCACGTCTGCTGGAAGCCTACGTAAAGAGATGGAAGAAGGAAGCTTTTCTCTTTGCCTGCTTCCTCTTACCTCACAGCCAGTCCATTCCCTCACTGGCATTAGAGCCTCCTTCTTCAGGATTGTGGCTTCTACTGAAAACCAGCTGAGACATCCAGCCTCATGGACTGAACAACTACTGCATTCTTGGACCATCAGGCCATTCAGTTCATCAGCCATTGTTGCGTTGGCTGGACTTCAGCCTGTAAGTCATTCTAATAAATCCTCTTCCCATATATTCAGAGATTTATTCCATACATTCTGTTACTCTGGAGAATTCTGACTAACGTGGCAACACAAGGGAGGAAGGATTCACTTAGGCAAACAGTCCACACAGCAGTGAGAGTGGAGCTAACCAGAGTGGTCTACATTGTGGGGCCAGGAATACAAATACGCACAATAGTTTCTGTCCTTGAAAAGCTCTAAGGTGGATAAGTAACAAACGATTAAACTACAGGGTACAAGTGTGAAGGGAGGTACAGAAACTAAACTTTGAAAATAGAGCATTTAACACCCCAAGTCAGAAAGGAAGGAGAATGGGGCACTTCACAAAGGGGCTACTTCAATCTGCCGAAATTGTTCCAGTTTCTCAAAAGATCAGCTCGTTTCCCACCTTTCAGGCCCTTCTGAGGGCAGTTGTCATCTTGTCAACCTCTTCAATAGTGGTTTAGTCTGTCCATGACTGGTGCAGTTAGGTGTCTATCATCCTCACAAGGTCACAGGCTCCTTGAAGACAGCATCCAAACATTATGACTCCTGTCTCACGGGGTCTTGCATAGCCTGTGATGGAATTAAATCTAACTGCAATTGCCAAAGTCTTCACACAGGCAAAGAGCAACCTGAGATCCATGAAATTCTTCAGCAATCATAGCACCTGCTGCGATGGCAAGAGGGGAGTGTCTCAGTTGAGAAGCCGCTCACAAAAGCATCTCACAACACACAGACACCACAAATAAACAGCACCCAGGACCTCACACAGTGGGCCTCACCGAGCAACAAAGCCCACCAGGAAGGCTACATCTGTCTAAGGCCCTGGTGGTGCTGAGGGGAGAATGCATGCCATTATAAGGGAAGATGTGAGTTGCATAGAATGATCCCAAGTGGTTAAAAAAAATCGCAATAAGTAAGGGACCGTGGCTGTCGTAGACATGTGTGGTCACTCTGAAGATCTTTGGTATTTGCAACAAGGAAAAGGGAGAAAGAAAAGGAGGGCTAAGCAGATAAGAAGCTACCAAATATCAACCCTGAATTAACTGGAATAAACAGAGATGCTCAAGTGTCCCCAAGAAGCAGCAGTGAGAGAAAAAGCCACCAAAGGGAGAAGCAAGGGGACATCTAGACTAGAGGGGAGAAGACATTTGTTAGGTTCTTTAGGAGACAGTGCCTGCTGAACTATGCACCCTACTTCCCAGTGTGGAGCCTCATGGAAGCAACAGGGGCAGAAATTTCTAAAAATAAGTGCTTAGTTGGGTGGTGGTAGCACACACCTTCAATCTCAGCCCTCAGGAGGCAGAGGCAAGCAGAGACCTGAGTTCGAGGCCATTCTGGTTTACAGAACAAGTCCCAGAACAGCCAGGGCTATTTATTACACAGTAAAACCATCTCAAAAAAAAAAGACACTAGGTGCTTAGTTTTAGAAATGAAAACACCACCATTTCGTGTTTTGTTTTATTACAGGCTGAACATTTTCACGTAGCTCCAAGATGCTAACAACTGGCTGCATTTGTCTATCACAATCTTATCCAGAGTCCCAGAACTTAGCAGGGTGTCTTAGTTAGGGTTTTCTTTTGCTGTGACCAAATTTCATGACAAAATAGTAAGTTGGGGAGGAAAGGGTTTATTTGGCTTACACTTCCAAATTGCTGTTCATATTGAAGGAAGTGAGGACAGGAACTCAAGCAGGCCAAGCAGCAGAAGCTGATGCAGGGGTCATGGATCGGGGGCTACTTACTGACTTGCTTCCCCTGCCTTGCTCAGTCTGCTTTCTTATAGAACTCAGGATCTTCAGCCCAGGGATGGCGTCACCCACCTTGGGCTCTCCCCCATTGATCACTAAATGAGAAAATGCCTTATAACTGGATCTCATCGAGGCATTTCCTCAGCTGAGGCGCCTTCCTCTGATGACTAGCTTGTGTCAGGCAGTATAACTGACCCCTTGCCAACTTGACACACAAACATATCACTATTAAGCCACATTCCTTCCTTTCTTATTTATTCCAAGAGCTCACAATAAAATCATAAACAATTTTAAAAGTCCCACAGTCTTTAAAATTTCAGTCTCTTTAAAATATCCAACATCTTTTTAAAAGTTCAAATCTTTCATCTGTGAGCTCCTTTAAAAATCAAAATTAAACACTTTCATCAAGAAGGAAGAATCACGGTACTGTAACAATCTCAACCAAGCAAAATCAAACTCCAACAGTATAAATAGTATATTTAAATAAATAATATAAATAAATAGCACAATGTCCAATTGTCTCTTTCACTCACGATCTTCTGGACTCCTGCAAATGGCTTGGGTCCCCTCTCTGGCTCTGCTCTCTGCAGCACACACAGCTTGTCTTCTGGGCTCCAGCTGGCTCCACTGCTGCTGCTGTTCTTGGTGGTCATCCCATGGTGCTGGCATCCCCAAAGTGCTGGGCTCCCTTGCTGCAGCTGGGCTGCACTTTCATCAATGGCCTCTCACAGGCTCTCTTCATGGTGCCAAGCCTCAGCTTCTTAGCATGACCCCTTCAGTCTTCAACCTTCAACTGCCACTGAGGCTGTACCCTCACCAATGGCCTCTCTAGGTCTCACGGTGTCAGGCCTCAGCTGCTCTCCATGACCCCTTCATGGTTTCAAAACCAGTACCACCTGGGTGACTCTTACACTTTGTCAAATCCTGCTGCCAGCACGAGGTACAACCTTGGCCAGCTCTGGAACACAGCTTCTCAGTGTTCTCAGTAAACACTTCCCAGAAGAGTTCACCTCAGTGATGCTGGTCTCTTCTTAATCACTGCTAATTTCTTAGTTCCAGCTGACCAGCATCCATTGCCCCAGTAATGTAAAGGTTTCACTTCAGTAGTTTCTGGTGTCTTGTTAATCACAGCTGATTCTTCAGCCCCAGCTAACTAGAACTACCAAATCTTAAATCAAAATAGCAAATGTCCCTGAAAGAATCTTTAAACTTCCCTCTGAAACTTCACAAGCCAGGCCTCCTCCACCTTCTGCACTGGTCTCAACCTTCTTATCTTCCAAGTTCCCACAAAACTTTTAATACTCAATGGCTTTTCTAGCCCAAAGTCTCAAAGTCCTTCTACAATCCTCCCCAAAACATGGTCAGGTCTGTCACAGCAATGCCCATCTACACTGGTACCAATTTGTCTTACTTAAGGTTTCTCTTGCTGCAACGAAACACCATGACCAAAGAGCAATTTGTGGGGAGGAAAGGGTTTATTTGGCTTACACTTCAGCAGTGCTGTTCATCACTGAAGGAAGTCAGGACAAGAACTCAAACAGGGCAGGATCCTGGCAAAGACCATGGAGGAGAGCTACTTACTGGCTTGCTTCCCATGTCTTTCTCAGCCTGCTTTCCTATAAAACCCAGGACCAGGAGTCCAGGAATGACACTAGCCACCATGGGCTGGGCCCTCCCCCACTGATCACTAATTGAGAAAACACCTTACAGCTGGATCATATGGGGGCATTTCCTCAACTGAGGCTCCTTCCTCTGATGACTCCAGCTTGTGTCAAGTTGACACACAAAACCAACCAGTACCCAGGGTAAGGTGGGGGCATAGAGAAAACAGGCGCACCAAGCAGGGACCCATGACACAAGTTGAACAATGGAGAAGAATTTAAAGGAGTAGTTTCATTTGTTTTCAAGGTGTAGAAAGAGTTCAAGGAAAGCAACAGAAAATTTGAAGTTCTGTGGAGCTCACTGGGGACCAGTTAAGAGAAGTTACCAGAACAACAGTAAAAAGAGCGATGTAAAGAATGGTTGAGGGAGCTTTGGCTTTTCAGAGAAATGCTCTTCAGATATGATTAACAACCAACCCAGCAGGAGGGCTGAGGACTCAGTGCTTTGACCTCATTCTCATTCTTCAGCCTTCTGCTAGCCCAGTCCATAAACCAAGTGCAAGCAAAATCCAGAAAGCAAGCATGTGGGTAAAGGCGGCCTGGGCCAGCCACTCTGGGCCCAAAGTGATATGGGAAGGGAGAGAGAAGAAGCTGAAGGAACCAAGCAGCATAATCCATCTTCCTTGTATGTAGAGCCCACTCTTGTCCCTGAAAGGATGAAGAAAAAAACATATAATCCCACACAGAAAACTCATGGATTTCATCAGCTACTATAGTGTTATATGATGTCAGTGTGGTCAGATTTCCATCTAAAATTAAAATATGATCCAATATAAGTAGTTTTCATATAGGGCAGTGATTTTTAACCTTCCTAATGTTGTGATGCTTTAATATAGTTCTCCATGTTGTGGCAACCCCCAACTACACAATTATTTTTGTTTGCAACTTTATAACTGTAGTTTTGCTACTGTTATGAACTATAATGTAAATATCTGACATGCAGATGGCTCTCATGCAGATGATCTTTGGCCACCCCTGTGAAAAGGTCTTTCCACCCAAAAGGAGTTGTGACCCAGAGGTTGAGAACCACTCACATAGGAAAAAGCAATGAAAAAACTGACAGCTAATTGATAGGAAGCATGCCCACTACTATTACATTTCTTATAGCTGTTCTTAAGACCTAAGATAAAAATAATTGTTTGTAAGATTTCTGGGCAAAGATGGCAGTTTACAAACTTCCTCTACAAGGCTCTTTGAATAAAAAGTGTTCAAGTAGTAAAGCATTCACTTTATACCTAAGAAACAGAGGAAAGAGCTAAGGGACAGTTAAAAAGCAGGAGACACAGACAGGCTCAGCTGAGAAAAGTAAGCAGCAGCTCATAACCCCACCCCTGACCTTCCTGAGGGACAAGAAGCCAACACCAAGACCACAAGGAGACCAGTAATCCCTGGTGAAAACAGACTATCAGTCCTGACTTTAAGACAAGCACATGGTACTCACTAGCCTTTAATCCAGTGAGGGAATTCATTACGACAGTAACTGCTGCATGACAGACTAGCTTTAAAGGGTGCAACCATTTTGTTGCCTCTAATATCTAAGAGTACAATTGCCATGTGCCATTTTGATCACTGACATGCGACAGAGCCTGTAAGGTAGAAAGAGACATGGCTGAGACAGAAAGGATACATGTTGGGGGCTGTGGACCCCCAGACCCTGTGCTCTGAACAGCCTCCAGCTGCTCTGACCACGAGATCCTCAGGAGTTCCTGATGGCAGGGAAATGGTTTCTGGTAGGTTTGGCTGGGGTGTGGCTATCAATTAAAGATCCCTATATAAGCTGCCCCTGAACACAATAAAGGGGACATTCTTGTTTCAAGGATGACCTGTGTCCCTGTGTCTGTGTGTGTGTATGTGTTTAAATCTCCAGCCCCTATCCCTGCTCGAGAACAGTCCTGTAATGCAGGCGGTGTGCTACAGGCATAGTACCATAGTACACGTAGTACAGGCGCTACAGGACCATAGTACACATAGTAGCATGGATGGTACAGATGGACTTGAGTAAGGAGTCAGGATGGCAAAGGGGCATGAAAAAAGCTATGGATTCATTCTTAGTGTGATAGTAAGCCGTCAGCAACAGGAAGATGCCCAAGCTAATGCTTTGTGTTTTCTAATTTAAATGACTATAAGATAGAAAACAATTAGTTGAAGGGAGCACATATATAAATTATTAGAATAATTTGGTGCAGAAATAGTCACAGCTTAGCAGAAAGTTAGTCGTTTGAGGAATGAAAAGATCTAGCCACTGTTTCAGAGTTCACAAAGAGAAACCTCTGGCATCTAGTGCGAGGCTGGATCAAGGAAAGCCAGAGTAGCCAGTGCGTTGGAATGTTGTCTGATATAGAAAGGCATTTTAAAAGTTTCTTAGTAAGACCTCCAAATTTTGGTGATAAATATTCTTACAGTCATGACTCAAGTCAGTTCTAGGTTGGCTCAAATCATTGCACTGGAACTCAATGGAAGAGAAAGGCAAGCATCCTAAGCGACATCTGTTTCAGTCACTATTCTACTGCTGTGACGAGGCTCTGTGACCAAGGGAACTTGTAAAGAAAGCACTGGGACAGCCAATGATCATCATGGAGAGGAGCATGACAGGAGGCAGGCATGGTTCTGAAGCAGTAGCTGAGAGCTTACCCCTTTATAAGAAAGTTGGAAACCAGGGAAAGCAATCTGGTCAACGGTGTGGGCTTTTACAAACCTCCAAGCATATCCCCAGTGGCACAACTCTTCCAATGCCGTATCCCCAAAGCAGTTCCACCAACTAGGGAACCAAGTATCCAAATACACAAGCCTATGGGAGTGATTCCCATTCAAACAACAACATTAGCTTATCAAAAAATAGTGGCAATTCAATAGACCATAAAGCTCCTCACTGCTGCATCTCTCTACATTTGGAGACCAAGCACAGACCCATTGACTTTGGCTTGGCCATTAAAGAGGGGTTGTCCACACACAGGCTCACTTCCTGTTGTAGGAGGCTGGTAAATCATTGGCAAGGGACCTGGGGAGTAAGGTTCATGGCACCATATTGTAAAAGAAGACACTTTAGATGTAATCGATAACTTTTTCTACCTGGTAACTTTGACCTCCTATGAAAAGACATACATAATCTTAACTTCCCTTCTGGCTCCTCTGTGATGGTGGTGCATCTTGTAATCTAACCATTGTTGTTTTCCCCNNCCCCCCCCCGCTCTCTTCCTCCTCTGTACCACAGCATGGATTTTGAAGATGCACAGCTTTCTCTTTGTACATTTCATAATATAGTCCCTGGTTTCTGGTACAAAAGCCTTGTATAAGTAATAAATTCACTTGTCAGAGAAAATTACCCACCCAAACATAGTGCCTTGGCTTCTTTTTAGGAACACTGAGGAATGTCGTGCCTAGTAGGTCTCACCTAGAAATAAAGCAGCTCACTTAGCGTAAGCTGGGGCTATGTGTATTTCTCTCCATTAACATAACTTTTCCATTTAATTCATACATAGTTAATAATATAAGTGAAGCATAACCAACATCTTTTTCCCTTTTAGAATTCCATTCTGCATCAAAAATATGAAAGAGACCCTTCAGATCCGATAAACCTGCTTCAACAATGGTCAAGTGTGTTCACAAAACATTTCTTCATGTGTCTCTGATTACATTTTCTCATCCATAAAATGAGGATGTATGTGTGTCTCTGTGTGTGCATGTGTGTATATGTGTGCAAGCATGTGTGTGAGCATGTGTGTGTGTGCACAAGCATGTGTGAGCATGTTAGCTTTATATTACTGCACCAAATATTGTTGGAGGAGGGCCACTTGGTAGTTCCCAGCTGCCCAGCCCCAAAATAATCACACAGAAACTGTATTAATTAAGTCACTGCTTGGCCCATTAGCTCTAACTTCTTATTGGCTAACTCTTACATCTTAA
>LOEQ01005172.1:49435-68694 GCA_001685075.1 Bramus lutescens
TGATGATGATGATGATGATGATGATGATGATGATGCTGAGGCTGATGCTGACGCTGAGGCCAGCAAACCTCCCACACAGTGGTCATTCCTTGAGAAGTTAGTGGGCAAGTAGAAATGCTTTGCAGAGCTCATCGCTTTTCAGACATCTAACAGCTATTTCCCTAATAAAGTTATTGACAATAGTGAAATCCTGGTACTGCTGTATATTGATACCTAAAGAAAAGTGTGGGTTTTATACATAAGATTGACAAGACAAACTTTTTCTCATTGGAAGACCAGAGAGAAGGGCTTCTTCGCTTCCCTACATAATACTATAAAAAATTGACAATCATGGTGGCTCACATATGTAACTCTAGCACTCATGAGACTAAAATATGAATGTTGTATCCGTTACTAACCAACATGGACTCCAGTCAGCTTCAGACAAATGTAGACTACAATGTGAGATTCTGTCTCAAATGGAAACCTTCATAAATTGTTAAAATATACTGTTTCAATACTTAAAACAATGTGGTACTACTAGATGTGTTCACAAATAGGTCAATTGCAAAGAATATAAAGAATTAGAGACAAAGGGATTTGATATATGATAGACAGTCTCTAAATCAGTTGGTGCCAAGGGTAGACTTTTCAATAAAACCATGTGGGGGTAATTGAGAGATCACCCCAAAAGGCAAACTAGGATCCATATCTAAAATACTGTATACCAGGACACTCCAAATAAATGATAGGCTTCAGCATGGAGATAAACTACAAAATAATGATAAAACACATAAACCCTTTGTCACAGCAGAGCCTTTCTCACTGAGGCTCAAATAGAGGTCATGAGAAGAAATTACGCACCAACTGCACAGGGAAAGGCTCTCTGTGGAGAGCAATAGTAAAAACAGCGCAAGAAGCAAAATCAGCAAATAAAGGATCTCCTGCAAAAATACAGCTACCTCATCTTGGGTGCTCTCCCCGAACATTTTTTATTTCATGAAAAGAATAAAATTGCCCTTAAGTATATGAAAAATTCTGAACCTCAGTTCAAAGCAAAACTGTAAATCAGAGCATGGAGCCATTTCCTGCCCATCAGATTGGCAAGAATCCAACACTCTACTGTCTGGGCAAAGGATGGGGAGGTACCTGCATCCAGCACTACCTGTCAAGGCCTACAAACAACCCTTTACCATAGCTGCCTATGGTAAAAGCACATTCACCTTCCATTCCAGAATCTCACTTCCAGAGATTTAATCTAAAAGTATATCTAGCTAAGAAGGAAAAAGTCATTGTATTAGTTTGAATGCAATTGGCCCCCATAACCTTAGGGAGTGGCACTATTAGGAGGTATCGCTTTGTTGGAGTGGGAATGGCCTTGTGGAAGGAAGTGTGTCATTGTGGGGGGTGGGCTTTGACGTTTCCTATGCTAAGAATACTATCCAGTGTCTTGGTTGACTTCCTATTGCCTGCAAAATGTAGGTCTCTCAGCTACTACTCTAGCACATCTGCCTGCAAGATACCATGCTCCCACCATGATGATCATAAACCAAACCTCTGAGCTGTAAGCGAGCCCCCTCAACTATGTTTTCCTTATAAGAATTGCCATGGTGGGGTGGAGAGATGGCTCAGTGATGAAGAGTACTGGCTACTCTTTTAGAGGTCCTTAGTTCAATTCGCAAACAATCATCTCTGGTGGGATCTCATGACCTATTCTGACATAAATGTGTACATGCAGATAAAGCACCCACACTCATACATAAAACAAATAAATCTTTAAAAAAGAGTTGCCATGGTGTAATGGCATCTCTTCACAGCAATAGAGACCCTAAGACACTCATTTATACGTGTTTATCTTTTTCCCTAGATTTATTTTATTTTTAATTATGTGCATGAGTATTCGTTTGTGTGTCAGTATTTGCACATGAGTACATGTGCCTGTGGAGCTGGAGTTACAAGCAATTGTGGGCCTGCTGACATGGGTGCTGGGAACTGAACTCTGGTCCTCCCAAAAATAAGCCCCCAAAAACAAAAAACAGCAAGTGCTCCTAACCATTGAACCATCCTTCCAGCTCCCAGATGTCCTTTACAGGACTGTGTGTAATTACAAGATCGAGAGCAATTTAAGTGCCTATGGATGGGGTCTCTTGGACAAAGAACACTGTAGCTACACAGAGCAGTGTTGTGCAGATGTGAAGAGGAAAGCAGGTGCTATCTGTGCGGATACGTGAACACCCAGGATTTACGAGCATGGAGTACCTATTAGCGTAAGGGAAGAGAGCAGAAATTTCTTTGCATTTGCCTGTATTTGCATTTTGAAAGCATGAAAATGATCACACGAGACACTAACAGAAATGTTTATTTAGACTCAGAGTAGATGGAAACAAAGGTGGAAATGTGTGTGCTCATAACTTTATATTGCTCTGATTTTGAACCATAGGAACATGTTACTTGTTTTTAAGAAACTAATTTAAATATATAAATAAATAATTCATTGGCATTGAGTGTGACATAAAGGCTTTTTAAAAGCACCCGACACTTCTGCCACCTCCCTCTATTGAGACTTATCTAAGTCACAACCTCAGGCACTCTGCCCAAGCCTGGCAGAATGGAGCTTTCCTGGGGACAGCATTCTGAGTCCTTTTTCCCACACAAGGAAGCGTGACCTCAAGAGTAGTGGACAAGGCTCTTTAACTTCAGATTTGACCTCTTCGCGGATCCTCTACCTCAGCAATGGATCAAAGGTCACCTTCATCTGAAGGGAAGGTGGGATGTGCATATATCAGCTGGAGGTACTGCCTCATCAGAGACACGTTTTCCCAGGTATTTTTGACAGTATTACAGAAAGCAAACACAATAGCTAAAATAAGCATGTTTTAGATACATAATGTAATTGTTCTACCGAGCACTTCTTCCATAGTAAAAACATAGTATAAAATATAAAGTGAACTGAGTGTGGCATTGTAACGCCATCTTATATGGAAATAAATGGCTAACTTGTTGTTTGTTTCGTTTTCTGAGACAGGGTTTCCCTGTGTAGACTCGGCTCTCCTTGAACTTGCCTTATAGATCAGGCCAGCCTCAAACTCACAGAGATTCACCTACCACTGACTCCTAAGTGCTGGATTTAAAGGCATATTCTATCACACCTGGCTAGTAGCTAACTTTGCTTATTAAGAACAAACTTTGTTTTCTTGCTTATTCTCTAACAAAAATATTTGCATTTTTTACATCTACCTCAAATAGCAGTAAAGAGATTCTTTGCAGCTAGCTCCTGAAGAGTTTATGGTCCAAGCGGTCTGCCACCCACCTGGCATTTCTTAGTGAGCAGCTTATCTGAGTGGAGTCAGGGGGTGTCCATCATCCCTGTCTCCATGGCAATGAAGATGTGCCTACACAGCTTTAAACTTATGAGACCCGAGGTATCGCAGCCTAGATCTCCTTACTGGCAAAAGTGGGACAGTACCATAGGATCATTCAAAAAACTGAACCAAGTAGTGTAGGCAGAGGACAAGTCGTCTACGGCTTGTCTTACTTTCTAAGAGCAGTAGCTAGGAGTGTCTTCTGTGTATGACTGACTATGGAAGGTCGCTTTCTGCACCTGATTATTCAATCTTTGTGCTTTGTGGGCTTAGAGATGCATAGCAACGTGCCTAAAATTTAGTCTTACATCAAAGCAGAGACAGGGACATAATTCATCGAAGTCCATAGCTTAAAAAGTGCACTGTTCATAGAGATATTTTCGAAAAATAAACCATGTTAATAATCTTACTTTCTTTTTAACTTTGTGTACATGTGTGTGTGTGGTGTGTGTGTCTGTGTGTGTGTGTCTGTGTCTATGTGGTGTGTGTGTCTGTGTAGTGTGTGTGTACGTCTATGTCTGTGTGGTGTGTGTCTGTCTATGTGGTGTGTGTGTCTGTGTAGTGTGTGTGTGTACGTCTATGTCTGTGTGGTGTGTGTCTGTGTCTATGCGGTGTGTGTGTCTGTGTAGTGTGTGTGTGTGTGAGAGAGAGAGAGAGAGAGAGAAAGAGAGAGAGATACAGACTCCACGTGCTTCAGTAGATGAGACAGTGTGCTCAGGGAACAGACAAAAGATGCCAGCCCACTGGTTTGTACATATGTGTATGTATATGTCTGTGTGGGGGTGTGTGTGTGTCTATGTGTGTGTGGTATGTGTGTGTGTCTGTATGTGTGTCTTTGCGATGTGTGTGTCTGTGTGTGTGTGTGTGGTGTGTGTGAGATACAGATTCCATGTGCTTCAGTGGATGAGACAGTGTGCTCAAGGAACAGACAAAAGATGCCAGCCCACTGGTCTGTACACCTTCAAGGTTTACAATACCCCACCCCCAGTCACCGACCTGTGTTTCTTACCAGTTAAATTTTTTTAAATACAAAATTGAAGTAATTTTTATTTCCCCTGGTGTCTCTCAGCTTCTGTGAAATAGAGCTATCCCCAGGAAATAAGATAGAAAATAGCATCATTTATAATTACTGAGGGCCATATACATGCACTTGAAGTGCTAAGTACTTCAGATCTAAGATTAATTATATTAGTCATGGTCATCTAAGGGAACAGAACTTATATAAGTATATTCAAAGGGCATTTATTAGCCTGGCTTACATAAAGGCTGTGACATAAGTATCCAATAGTGAGTCTCCTGACTAAAAGGCCAAGGATGTGGAAATTGTTCAGTCCAGGACTGGTGTCTCAGCAGTCCCAGTCTGGTGCTGGAGTCTCAGGGAAGTCCTAGAGCACTGCCTGGATTTCAGCCTACATTGGAATCCCGAAGAGGTAGGTTGCATCACTAGTGGAGGAAGGACTCCGGAACAGGACAGACAGACTTGCCAGCGAGAGTGAGCAGACGCAAAACTTCCGTCTTCCAAGTTTTTATATGCATGCTGCCACCAGAAGGCATGGTCCAAGTTCAGGATGAGTTTTGCACCTCAAGTGGTCCAACCAAGAAAATCTGTCACAGGTGTATCCAGGTCTCCAGATGGTTGGGTGTTAGTTGATCGCAGATGTAATCAAATGACAACCAAGATTAGCCATCAGAAGTCGACTCCTTGTCAGCTTGACTCACAATCACATGTTCTTATACCTTGCTTAATTTCTAATTGAAAACAATAACCAAGTCATATATCTATCCAATATGATATAACTATTCAGGTACAACCACAAATGCATCATAAATTTTAGAAAAGGTGGCAATGTCCCTTGAGGAACATTCTTTTTGCTGTATCATAAATATGAAAACCACTGATAATTGTCTCAATTAATGTTATTACATGATAAAGAAATTGAAAAAAGCACAAACATTGCTAAATGTATGTCTATAAGTGCACAAACACGTTCTTGACAAAATATGACAGAGCCTAGGCCCTTCGCCATCCTGTCTGGATTAAGCTTTTGTAATTCCCCATTGGCATTTATCACAGGCTATGGTAACATGGGGTGTCCTAAAGAATCTCTTGCATTCTTACATGCAGACTGACAGCCCAGTGGGGTCTGAGCAGCTCCAGCTTGCCTTGGTTCCAACACTTATTGCCATGGTTGCCATGTTCCTGGCACCGCTGCAGCATCCCCCTTGGCCCCACAACCTCTAGTAAACAATTTTGGGAATTTGGGCATCATTCTATATACTACTTCCTGCTGTTTATTGGGCGTAGTTTCTTTGGGGGTATTCACAGCGACCTCTGGGGGTTCTTGGTGCATCAAACCATGTTAGCCTGGAATGAATCCGCAGGTTCTCATCCTCTGTGGAAACAAAGGCAGAACCTCTTGTAGTGAAGGGGGAGAGAAGGCCTGCTTTTTGTCCCGCCTGGCTCCGGCACGGCTAGCTTATACTCCAAAATAACAACATACAAATTGTATTTATTTAAGCATTGCCTGGCCCATTATATCNAGGCAGCTTCTTTATTAACCAATGAAAGTAACACATAGACAGATGACCCTCCTACATCAACCTCTTTTCCAAAGCAACATATCCTTATACTTAAATTTGGAAGACAGGATACCTTTAGAACATATATGCTGGTAACTTAGCTCCTTTACAGTCAAAAAAATCAAAGAAAACACAATAATATACATAATCCAGACTCTCTGTGCACATTCCATCTTTATATGACTTATTATTTCTTTACTCCTTTTAATCTGACTGTCTATACTCTGTCTCTTTAAAGACTTACTCTTTTTCTTCCATTCTTTTTGAGGCCTTCAATTCACCCTCTTGCCTCCTCTGTATCTTTATTACTTTCCTACTGGCCTGCCTTCCAGAGGACGTCCCTCAGAGAGAGTCTCTAGTTCCTGATCTCCATGGTGCCTCCTACTGTGGCACCTGCACCACCCAGAACCAGGAGTCAGGGGATAAAAACACACAAACAAAGACGCAAATACAGATACCCATCTTCAATCCACCCTCACCATTCTCAAGGTTGATCTCTCAGTGAATCCCTGGTTCCTGATCTCACTGAGGGCCTCCACTTGTACAATCCACACTACTAAGTGTACTACAGTCCTATAGTGCCTGTACTACCTGTACTATGATCCCATAGTGCCTGTACTACAAGATGGTTCACGAGTCTCAGGCAAGGACCTGTAGACTGACACACACAGAGACACACAAAGACAGAGACATGGGTCAACCTTGAATTCCCAAAGAATGCCCCCTTTATCGTGTTCCAGGGAAGCTTATATAGGGATCCTTAACTGATAGCCATGCCCTAATCAAACCCACCAGAAACCACTCCCCTGCCATCAGGAACTCCTGAGGGGCTTATGCTTAGAGCAGCTACAAACACAGGAAAACAAGTTGTTTACAGGGAATTCAATGTCTGGGGGTCCACAGCCCCAACAATGAGTGCTCCTCCATCTGGAACCAAAACTTTTAGACTAGCAGAACTTAAGCATATGGAAACAGGGAGCTAAAATTTTTCTAATGTGTCTAAGGATGATAGAGATTAGAACCATTTCCATTTCCAACCCTAGATTCTTGTACCCATGAATCTTGACTATGAGAGAAATCATATCATATACCGGATGCTGATTCAAAACATCTTCTTGATGTGGTACTTACACAGTACCTTCTGGAGAGCCCTGCTCCAGCCCTCCTGGCTACTGCCACCTATTTCATTGTATTGTGACTTCAGGAGGCCATTACATCACTCTGTCAGGCCAGTTGCTTTAGGATGGTGAGGAACATGGAAAAACCGGTGGGATCCATAACTTGCTGTGAAGCAAGGCTCATTTCTGGCAAGCTCTTTCACTTAAGTTACCCTGTTTCTCTTTTTACTGCTTTTTACTCTCTGTATATCTTACTGCTTCTCATGTCTGCTGGCTGGAGGTCTGCCTGGCTTCTAGCCCCAGGGTGTCTCCCTCATTCTCTCATTCCTCCCTTTCTTCTTCCTCTCAAGTCTAGATTTCTCCTCCTATTTATTCTCTCTGCCCACCAGTCCCACCTATCCTTTTTATGCCTGGCTATTGGTTCTTAGCTCTTTATTAGACCAATCAGGTGCCTTAGACAAGCAAGGTGAAACAGCAACACATCTTTACATAATTAAACAAATGCAACAAAAACCAAAAGTAACACACCTTTACACAGTTAAAGTAATATTCTTCAGCATAGACAAATGCAACATATCTTTGCCTAGTTAATATGCTACATCTGGTTATAGGTCTAGAGTCTGTTGACTGCATCAATATCGCCTTGCCTGGCATCTACTTCAAAGAAACTTACCCAGGGTTGGGGAGACAAAGAGGGATTAATTCCTTCAGGCAATGGCAGAGTGGGCAATATTTCAGAAGAAGGGGCTATCCTCTGCTAATGGTGGAGAGACAACTTCTTCAGGTGAGATAAACCTTTTAGAACCCAAGGATTCAAAGTCCTTAGTCTCAGTAGGGTCCCCCCAAAGTACACATCTACATCCCAAATTACAGTATCCAATTTCTTACCAATCACTTTTCTTACTTTAACCACTAACACCCTCAGAGGCTAAGATTTGAATTTTTACCGCCAACTTTAGAATGAGGACTTCGGTTTGATTTTCTGCAACCTGAACACGTTGGCTTCTGAAGACACACTTAGAAACCCTAGACTGTGCATGCCCATCTGGATCCAGAGAATTACGTCATCAAGTCCTTTTCCTTTGTCTTGGTATCCTGAGCTGACAGGAGCTGGTTAATTTCAACACAGAGCACATTTTTGCCATTTGTCAGTTTATGGAGAACTGTTAGAAGCAGCCAAGCAGCATCATTATTTTCATGTTTCTTCCAGGTAGCATGGAGAACAATGAAAGCCCATGGTTGGAAATATTTAAGGGCTTGCTGTGGGAAAACATGGGCTTTCCGAGTTCTCCGTGCTACCAGGACAGGAACCATGTTGGCAAATCGCAAAGCCTGTTCTAGACACTTAACCTTCATTCTCAACATCCTGCTTCTCTTGAACTCTCGTACTCCCACAGTCCGTACCAGTCTCTAAGGGAACAGAACTCAAAATGAAAATATGGAGATATATTAAAAGGGGATTGGTTAGCATGGCTTACATACAAGTTGTGGTCTGAGTAGTCCAACAAGGGCTGTCTCTTGACAGAAAGGCCAAGGATGTGGTCATTGTTCAGTCCAGGAGACTGGATCTCAGTCTCAATCTCAGTCTGATGCTGGAGTCCCAGGGAGGTCCTGGAGAGTTGCCGGTTTGCAATCTACATTAGGATCCTGAAATTGATCCTAACATGCAGAGCAGAATGACTCATAACAGGGTAGATGAACTTGTCAAGGAGAGTGAAGACAACAGGCCAGAAATAAAACAACCTTCCCTCTTTCAGGTCTTTTTATATAGGGTGCCACCAGTAGGGATAGCCTAGATTTAGGGTGGGTCTTCTCACCTCAAACAATCCAACCAAGAAAATCCTCCATGAGTGTGCCCAGATGCTTGGGTTGAGTCTACATGTGGTCAAGTGACAATAAGGATTCGACATCATGTTTACTGATGTTTTCTGAGATGACTTGAGATTATTAAACTATATTTAGCCCCCTCAGCTACAAGAGCTCAGAAAAGTCAAGCAACTTTGCCAGGATTTCACAGCTAACAAGTGGCAGAACTAAGATTCACACACCATTATCTGATTATGATTGTTTCTGGGTTGTTTTCTTGTGGTCTGTTCAGAGAGTTGCAGAACACCTGCTAGAGCATTAGTTCTCAACCTTCCTAATGGTGCAACTCTTTAATACAGTTCCTCGTGTTGTGGTGAACACCCCCCAACATAAAATTATTCTGTTGCTACTTCATAACTGTAATTTTGCTACTTTTATGAGTTGTAATGTAAATCTCCGATATGCAGGATTTCTGTGATTCCCCCCAAAGGGGTCACGACCCGCAGGTTGAGAAAGGCCGTGCTGTAGATAGTGTGGAGAATGAATCATTCACCCAAAGGGGATGACAAGTCGGTAGATTTCTAAATACTTCTGACTGTGTGCTATTGCCATTCCTGGCTTTTAGAGTCCCTAGGGGTCCTTTCAGACGTTGAGGAAAGGTCATTTCCAGAATCCTAAAGCAACTGAGACCTTGAGACCCAGAAGGAAACATGTCCTTGGCTTACCAAGGCAGCAGGACAGAGGCAAGGCACATGATCTTCAAAGCAAGTACACTGCTGAAGGAAAATGCACTAAAGGTTTACGGTATTTCCTTCTTACTTTTGCACATGTAACTTAGACCAAGCAATTGTGCTGACAAAAGGAGGGTGTGTGGTGAGTCACTAACACACACACACACACATGCTCACGCACCCAAACCGTGTGTACATGACTGTGGCTTAGATGGACTTTTTGTCATAGCAGGTAACGGGCCATTTAACAAGGGGAATGTGACACAGGAAAAAGTAAGGCTTACTGATTCCGGTGACCTTCAGGGACAGGGATTAAATGCAAATTTCCTGTCACCAAACTCCCATGATGGGTAAGTGGAAAGTAGTCTTTCTCCGTTGACAGATGGACAGTAAATCTTCAACTTGTCGCTGTGGTTTAACTGTTGGGCACACTGGAAACCTGTGGAATTTTTGCATGTAGTTTGAGTGTGTGAATGAATAAACCCCTCCACCAAATCCACCTGAGGATGCTATCTAGTCTTTCTAAAAGCTTTCTCTATCAAATTTTGCCATTGCTGTTTTAGCGCCTTCATTACTACGAGTTATGTAAGTGGAAATTCTCTCTACTGCTTTATGCTTCAATTGTTCCAAATTACAAAATAAATATGGACAATACTTTCCTTGGTCTCCATACTTGGATTGTGACTGATCATAGAAACCAGCATGTTCTTAGAACATGCAGCCAAGGTATATGTTGAGTCTCAGCCACAGTCACAGAAGTCAATTCGAATGTTGATACTCCCGAGTATACATTCTCTCTCTGCTCTTAACACGTTTTGGTGGTTCCATCTTTACAAAATGACAAGGCAAACTCTCTAGGATGATGGGTACTTCACAGAACCAGACAGCATTGTTGCACAGCCTATTTTCAATTTTGTGTTGGTTTTCCCGTCATCTGTTTTGACCTGAATACATTTTTAATGGGAACATCACACGCTAAGGTAGTCATTGTGGCCAATTTTCCTGAGTGTAGAAAGGGCCGGAACCCAGACTCTCACTGCAGTCTGAGAGCAGCCGCTCATCAACATTTTCCCATAACATATGGCACTGAGGGTAGATTTTATTTTCTTCTTGGAATTACAGGGCTTAGTTTTTGTTGTGTTCATCTTAGGAGTAACTTGCAGCACAGATAGGAAGTCTTTGATATTGGACACACTCATTCATGGACCAAGCTTGACAATCTTTCCTTTTATCAGTTATCAGCAGGACTCCTGTACGTCGGCATTTCCTGACTCAGGCCTGATACCATCTCCAATTCATGGTTACTCTAACCTGGCTTGTACACACTGGGTAATCGATTCCGCCTTCTACAATCGCTGAGTCACAATACTGCAGTCAGAAATGTTTTTTTTCTTTACCGCATAACGGAAATAGACAAATCATTTCAGCATCTCTACCTAAAACTGCCTCTCCGTGTGAGCTGAATGTAGGTCAGGAGAGACAGCTCTGTGCTTGAGATGTACCACAGTTTCGTTTCAGGGCGCTGAGTCTCCCGCTTGCTAGATTAATCCTGAGTGTCTCTGAAAGGAGCTCCTTTCCTTCTGCTGTTTTAACAAAAATTTGCCAATAAAATATTTTGAGCTGAACATTTGAACAGCATATGTAAAACTCCTTTAACACCACACCCTATTTGACCTGAAGGCTAAACTTGAGTTCATTGGCAGAAGGAAGAACCCAGGCACAAAGCTGAATAGACTTATTCAAGGAGGAGTTATAACCCCAAAGCCAGTGGTCCCCAAAGGATCGTAGCCTCAAAATCATCTAGAATAGTGATTCTCCACTGTGAATTGTGACCTCTGTAAGAGGGGAGTGACCTTTTCACATGGGTCACCTGACATCATAGAGGGGCCATCAGAAAGCACAGATGTTTACGATTCGTAACTAGCAAAATTATAGTTATAAAGTAGCAATGAAAATAATTGTATAGTTGGGAGGGTCACAGACTTAGGAAGGGTGAGAACCACTCCTCTAGATTATACACACAGAATCTTGGGCCCATCTCTGGGCTGGTTCATAGGATTACCATGGATGTCCTTCTGGAAGTCCACTGGCAGCCACTGTGACTTGTATTTTCTAGATGGATTTCACCCAAGAAAGAAGACTAAAGCATTTCTTTGTATATGCCAAGGGGTGTGTGGTGTAATAAACATTACAGCTGCTGCTTATTTCCTGGAGTTGATTTTTCCATCAGGCAAATGACACAGGATGGACAGAACACACAGGGGAGCACCTACACTGCTTCTCTGGGAGGATAGAAAGGATGGTTTACACGGTTTGCTCATGTGGGCAGTCTCAAACTATTGATGCTTTAGCAACTATCACAGATTTACGGAGACTTAGCAATGGGTCTGTAGCTCGCTCTACTCTACTATCAGACATAGAATATATGGCAAAATATCACAGTGTAATCTAGGCATTTCATTGTTTTACTTGATGTGCATCCCTCCAATAACACTATACCTATTGGCATCAGGACCTCAGAGGTAGTTTAGTGTCCCCTTAAGTCCTTATTTCTCACTGTTTCCAAGGAAATGCTCTGACAGAGTCTGGGGTATCATAGAATGAATTAGACTAGTGAATGAGCCCTTGGCAGAAAGAAAATGCCACCTCGAGGGCAACTGCTTGTTTTCACCTGCTGTGCCAGAGCTCTTGGGACTGGGGAGCTGCCCCTTGCTTGGGAGCACCAGAGTAGAAAGAAATACAAAATGGGACTAAGGAAACTTGACTCTGAAAGTGAGAGTGGCGGGTGGGTTTTTCTGTGCTTACACTCAACATAGGAAAAAGGTGTCTCTAGCCTTGGTCAAGGTCAGTGCTGCCTCGAAAGCTCATCAGCATGAAGCTGAAGCACCCACTGCCTGCTTTTCACTGCGTGGTCAACTGGAGGGGTGAGCCAGGAGGCACCACGGGCAGAGCCCTAAAGTCCAATAGCTGGGACTGTGATGTCCCCTGCAAATACTTTTGGGAAATAGCCTGACAAACACTAGGTCCTAAACATACCTTCAGACTACGGCCCAGGACATGTAAAAGCATACTAAACATATTCCCAGATCCAATATGAACACTTCTATGATCAGCCACCATTTAGACTGTTTGTTCCTTTGGTAAACATTCAGAAAGATCAATACCTTTTGAGACTATGCTGTCTATTCCAGTTACACACAACCACAGCAAAAGTGCACAAGAGAAGGCCAGCCGTGACACTGCTCTACAGGACAGCTGTCTTTGTGTGTTAACTTGCTTCCATTCTGGTTGAGTCCATCTATTTCATAATTCCCTGCCCACATTCTCTTGTTTTCTTGACTCAAAACAGGAAGATATTTTACCTTCCAAGAAGACAAAGAGAAAAGTTAACTCCCAAATGAATCAAGCAGAAGTAGCTGATTCATAGTCAATATCACATTTGAGCACAAACGCTTCAGAGAAGGGAGTGTAGGCGGAGTTCAAGTGAGAAGATCTAGACATAACTCACTAGCCAGTGGGCTCTTGGACCAAGTCATTAAACTTGTTTTATCTAGAAAGTGAACATGATTCTGCTTAAATTACATAACCTTTCCTAACAACATACCAAACATATTTATTAGGTTCTTAATCATCCCTCCAATGTTCTTAACTTGGAATTCAGATTCCATAGGGAACCAGAGGTAGGATGCACATTTAGTACTTGTACGAGGTTCTCAACAAGAGAAGCATGGAGAGTGTCAGCTCCTGGAGTGAATGTGGGGCTGGGAGTGGGGCAGGGGGAGGAGTGTGAGCTTTGGGGGAAAACCCTACGCAGTGAGTTAAATGTTCACTCCTAAGTATGGCTCAGGAAATGCCAATTTAGACAAAAATGCCAAGTCGCCAAGGTATAATACCTATTTGGCTATCCTATACCTCTAACACACACAGTTCAACAAATTCAGACTCAGTCCAGACATCGTACCACGTATCTAGTCCAAGGCAAAGGCCAGGGCGAGTCTATGAGTTCCAGGCCAGCCAATACTACATAGAGAGACCCTGTCTCAGGGGTGGAGGGAGATCATACTAACAAATAAAGGCAGGATTCACTGAGTGTTTCTGAAGACAGTGGAAAGGCTCACGATGTGTATAGCGAATTATTTAGTCTAGCCTCAAACTGCAAAAAATCTAAAGTTTGCCAGAAAGTGAATAAATTAGAAAAAACATGCACACCAAAATATGAATGATCTCAAGAATACAAGAGAAAAACAGACTAACATTTTTCTGGACCCAAGATTCATGGCCACCTGCCATGGAACAGACTTGACAAAAGGAAAATCTGGACACACAGGTTAGAAATACATCTTGATGGCTGCACTGTTTTCAAACTGTCCAAACTCTACAAGACATAGCAGTATCAGTTTATTAAAGTACACCTAAATAAAATCGATTGAAAATGAATTCCCATCCACGGCCCCTTCTCAGTACTAGGAAACCTCATTGCCTCTTATTAAGACTACACAGTCAATTCAAGTGTGTGCCCTTCAAGCACCTACTCTAGTGCTGAAGCAATGATGACTCCAAACTTCTCTCCCTGGGGCTACAGAACAAGCTTTTAAGATCGAGGGAGCTAGTGATATACTGCAGATCCAAAGCATCACAGAGTCGTGCTAGGCCTGTGAGAACAGTCCCTAACCTGATAGCTCATAGACTAAGGCCAGATAGCCTGATTCACTGTAATGGGTGTAACCAAATATTAGTCTGTACTGGCTACACATCCACTCCCAGCCACTGGGAACCTTCCTAACCAACAAAATGAATCAACCTTTGAGGAAGAAAATAAACACCTCTGAGCTTCCAGCAACAGTGAGTTTCAAACTAAGAGCCCACAAGCCTCAAGAGACCACCTGCACAGATATAATATGTGCACTGAAAGCCAAGTTGTACCAGATTCGAAGTTCTTATTTCTTCTGTATTTAGTGGCTCAGAAAATTTTCATGATCAGTTCTTTCAGAAGTCAGTGGAATGGAGGCAAATATTCACATGCTTATAGTTCTTTACAGTTTTATAACATAAGATCGCTGACAATTTAGTGTAAACCACTCATCTACAAAGTAGTTTTCATCAAACCAAGCACAACTTTTTTTCTAATCCACGGGCATTGATAATTCTGAATATTTTATCTACACTACTCTATTGTCAATTTTGCCACTGTGACAAAAAGGAGAAAATACTGGTTTTGACTCAGTTACAGCCCGTGGTAGGCTGGCTCCTCTGCTTTGGACCCACAGCAAGACAGCATCACGGAAGTGCAGGCGTGATGGAGCCAGGAAGCACAGGCTACGAAAGCCAGCAGCTGGGTGTCAGAACACGGTCAAAGAACAACACAAGATAAACAATGCCCAGGGCTGAACTGTGGGAGGGGCTCCAGGAGAAGGGCCTTTTACCTCAGACGCATTTTGTGGCCAGGTTTGTTCTTGGATGTGTTCCGTGCCACCTGTGTTAAACATTTGCATTTGATTTATAAGATGTGTTTATTCTTGTTGGATGTTGGAATATAGCTATAGGACCCAATCTGGTACAGAGATATGCTGGGTGCTGGCCCCAGTGTACCCTGGATCTGGGTATGGCCTCTGCCTTGCTTGGTGTTTCCCAGATATAACCTATAGTGCGTGCCAGGCAAGTCTGTTTAAGTTGTTCTATTCTGGGAAAGGGCTGTTCATATTTAGTATGTGCTTTCTGGTGTTTATTTACAAGTTTTCTGAACTCAAACAACCTTCCTTGGACCACTGCTTTGTTAGTTAAATCCATGTATACAAGAAAATGAAGCTGACATTGTCTGCAGTATTAGACTGTAGTCAGCCTTATTCTACAAGGTCTTCAAATCCCAGGTCTCCCACCCAGATCTGCGCAGGCCAGCAAAGGCTGATGCCTGCGACAAAATACACCCTTCAAAGGCAAAGCCCAGTGAGCTGATTCTTCAACTAGGCCTGACCTGCTGGAGTCTTCATTATCTCCCAACAGTGCTATCAAATGGGCTCTGAACTTCCAAACACGTCATTTGGGGGATGTAACTGCAAGATGGCACGTGCCTGTAATTTCAACACTAAGGAAGCTTACACAGGAGGATTGTAAGTTTGAGGCCAGCCTTAGAAACTAGAGAGATCCTCCCTTGATAAACAAAGAAAACAAAAGATCCAAACTATAACATGTAGCTTACACATACTATTTTAGAGATTTGTATAACATGTTTATAAAGCCTATTCTTATTAGAAACTTAAATCTATACTGATTTGGAAACAACTGTTAAATGTCCTAGAAGTAAAAAACAGAATCACAAAGTTGATGAGAAATTGTTTTTAATGAATATGCTTTTAAAATCCTGTATTTGTGCAAAAAAAAAACTGCAAAAAAAAAATACTGCAGACTGTCCCACTGCATTTGACAGCTGCAAACCTAGTGTAATCTTTGGTTAGCCAATTCTAGGAGAATGCTTCTAGAAGGCATTTATTCCACATGATAACCTTCTGGAGAAGCCAAGCACAACTAATTTTCATTTTTAAATGTCTACAAAATTTTAATTCTCCATTACACAAATAATTACTCAAAATCTAGACATTATTCAAATGTATGTCAGTTACTGTACAAATAGAATACACAAAAGGTCCAAAAATATACAAATTCTCTCAGCAAATTTTGTTACATAAATAAAAAATATATATACAGCCAGATTTTCAAAGTACAATTCTCCTAACACTGTGTACAGAAGGTGCTAATAAACATGCTGAAGTAAAAGTCAAAGGAATGGCGGATTCCTTTCATGACATCTGCGGCTATAAAAATGCTAAAACCATTCTGAGAGGGAATATAATTTGGGAGATCTTGATTTTGACTTAATTGTATCCCTTTAGAATATTCTCTGGACAGGTGATACTCACACTTCTACCAGGTACCTCTGACACCTGACATAAAAGGCAGAATGTGTGAAAAACTGCACAATCCATGTCTTCGTATTTGAATAAACAGGAAAGAATTCTCAAAGAGTTAAATTTAGATACACCTGCATTAAAAATTTCTGGGTAAGATGAGCTACTTAAAAATCAAATAATGTAAGTTGAAAGTAGCAGAAGGAAATAAAACGCTCTGAAAATCCTAACACAGTGAGCAAGAAGGAAAGATGACGCTGATACATCTCCAGATAAGAAGAGCGGGTTTATGTTTTGCCCCAGAAATTCTCCTTTCTTTTCTGAGCTCGCGCTAGAGTCTGAAAAGCCCGGAGACTGGAAGCGGCAGAGCGGGCAGAGATCTCAGACAGCCTGTCTGCATCTGTAACGAGAGAATCCCAGGATTATATTCCCGGTGGAAATCGCCACAGAACAATAATGTACTAGTAACAGAAAATCAAAAATATTGCATCAATAGCAACATTGGATTTATCAGAAAACAAGGGAACTAACTGGTAAATGGAGAGTTTAACTCATCATAGTTCACGGCGGTTTCCTAAGGTGATCAGAGGTCAAACACGCCGATGTGACCAGAAACCTTTCCACATCCTTGAAATCCTATAATGTCATTAGCTAGACACAGCTTATGATTTAGTATTATTAGGTAAGAACTCGTCCTGAGATGTCTTATCCTAGTTTCAAAAGAATCGCTATTCGTAGTGAAAAGACTTTCAACTAAGAAAGCAAACTGCTGGGGCCGGAAGATGGCTCGGAGGCTAAGAGCACACACTGCTTTTCCAGAGGTCCTGAGTTCAATCCCTAGCACCCACATCAGGTGGCTCACGACCACATGCAGCTCCAGTTCCAAGGGACTGCCATGCCTCTGGCCTTAAGGGTACCTGTATGCAAATACACGTGCTCACATACATTATCAAGAACAATAAAAATAAGTCTTACTTAAATGCTATATTTTAACATGGCATTATGTCACTTTTTGAAAGTCTCACTAAATGTAGAAAAAAATTATTTGGCAATAAGCTACCACCTCTAGGCAATGAAATCCCACATTCTGAGTGAGCAAATCCATCACGTTTACAAATACTGTTCTTTATCAACAAGACAAAAGACAGAACTAGATCCAAAATACAACTTGTGCTCACTGAATAAGGAGTTGCAAACTTGCTAAAAGAGAAAAAAAAACTTCTAATATACTTAGCTGCCAGTGTAAAGAGCATTAAGTTCAAATTTATTTCCCAACTTAAAGTTAATACCTTCAGGAACTTATTGGCACTTTAAAGATTACAGTCAGGGCTCAGGACAGGACAACAGTCATTGTGAACGTTCACCTCATGATTCCAAACTCCTCCTTCCTTTATTAAAATCAAAAAATTTGATAGGATGAAAAAGGAGGAGTATTCAGGAGGAAAGGGAGTCTATTTTTATTAATTACACATATTTTGGGATGAAAATGATAAGAATATGTAGGCATTTGAAAAAAAATATGGATTAACATCGGGCCAAATTTCTGAGACAGACAGATGGAAGCAGGCAGAGCCATGGCCTCTGTTGAGGGGAGGCACACATTTACTGGGGAGAGACTCCTCAGCACACAGCCCCACACGACTCCTGTGTAAGCTGGGAACAATTCCATCCCTACCATAAATAAGGTCTCAAAGACCTAATATAAAAATATCTACAGGAGTCCTCTGTGGTCTGTGCAGTGCCAGCCAAATATGAGATCATATACTACAAACCGCCGTACAAAAGAGCTGGTGTTGATCTTAAGCATTAAAATACCTTTGTCATTAAAGGCTTCATGTGAAGGTAACTGCAAACTGTTCATTCTTAGCTTTCCCACTTAAAAGAAAAAAAGGCAGAAGACATTACTCTTTAGCCACAGACATCACATATTAACGCAATTGTTTCAAAGTTTGTCCCCTCCAAAATTCCTGGTGAAACTGAACAGCTGTTGAGATAGCATTAGGAGACCTTAGAAGGTGTGACCTAGGCAGTACCAGGGACGGTCTGTCCTTCCTTCTCTCACCTTTCTGCCAGGAGACGACGGAGAGGGCAACCTTCACTAGATGCTGCCCCTCTCTATCATGCACTTCCCAGCTTCTTCAGCAGTGGGGCTCAACCTTCTTAACACAGTTCCTCATGTCATGCTGACCCCAACCAAAAAATCATTTTTTTGCTACTTTGTAACTATAATTTTGCTGTTAGGAATTATGATATAAATATCTGATATGCAGGATATCTAATATGTGACACCTGTGAAAAGGTGATATGACTCCACAGGAGTCATGACCCACAGGTTAAAAACCACTGTTCTAGAGCCATACTTATCAATTAATTTTGTATATTGATAGAAACTACTACATCAAAGGGCCAATAAGTAATTTTAATGTGTTTAGCAAGTACATAAACTGTGAATAAGCTCCTAAAATTCTTCACTATGATAATATTGGTGCAACTTCAAAGAAACATAGAAGGCCTCTAGTAAGAGATGAAAAATTCAATATACACATTTAGAGAGTGAGCAGAAGCCCACAGAAAAAAGAAAATGAAAGACAAGGAAACAACAACCCATACCCAAAAAGATGAATATGGTATGTACTCACTTATTAGTTGATTCTAGCCATAAATAAAGGACATTGAGCCTATAATTCGTGATCCTAGAGAAGCTAAATAGGAAGGTAAACCCAAAGGTAAACACGTAGTTATCCTCCTGGATATTGGAAGTAGACAAGATTGCCAGGCAAA
>LOEQ01005172.1:69228-84716 GCA_001685075.1 Bramus lutescens
TAATAATAATAATAATAATAATAATAATAATAATAATAATAAATCTAAAAAAAGAGATTGGAAAGAGTCGGAGGAGGCCAGTACAGAATTTAAGTCTTAAGTGGGCAGAGTAGAGAAACTAAGAAGCAGAGACCATGTGTCTGTCTGCTTGTCTGTCCATCACCAGTGATGTGGGGTTTGGAATGAGGGAGACACAGGACTCTGACAACCTTGTTATGCAACAGCTAGATCACAAACGTCTTTACACTTGCACAGCTAGATTACCATGTCTCCCAAGAGTGGACTAAAGATTTGTCTAAGGGGTTATCGGTGCAGTGCTGCTGTGGCCAGATGCCCTAGAGCCAGAGAACAGGAACAGCAGAGAGGCAGTGCAGCAAAGAACTGACCAGGCTGAAAGGTCTACAGTGGCCACCCACTTAGGGGATGCTGGCTATAAAGTATCAGTAGCATGGGTATGGACAGACCATCCCAGAGGCCACCAGAAAGAAAATAACACACGCAAAAGCTCCAGAATAGAAACTGCAGGATTCCCAACTGTGACTGAAGAAGGCTCAAACAGCAGAGCAATGGCAAACAAAACCAGAGAAAACCAGATCTATGTGCCCTGGGAAGAACATGAGCGACTCCTCTCACTTTATAAAACTGAAATGTGGAGTTGGGTACAGCAGCACAGTCCGGCATCCACGAAGGAGATCTGCCGTTCACAGAAATCCATTAGCCTGGGCTACCTCAAGGGAGGGAGAGAGAGACAGTGGGGGAGCCATTATAAACTATAAAAAAAAGAAATGAAAAACAGATAAACGACAGAATTCTGTTGACATGTGGTTCTCCTACAGCACTTTGCTGTCATTTAAACAGTTTTATTTTTAAAAGACAAGAAATTAAAGCTAAAATACTCACCATTCTGCTGAACTTGAGGGTCTCGCAGACAGCCTTGGATCCTGCTGGAAGGATGCCAGTAAGGTAGGAAACCTAGAGTGGAATGCTGCCCAGGGGTGTTTGTCTGATGTTCTGGAAGTTTGGCTTCCCAGTCTTCCCGCAAAGGCAGGGGATCAACTGTCTTGATGCCAGCAGCAGGAGAAGTCAATAGAGACACAGCACGGTGGTTTCCTGTCTAGATGACAAAAAGAAATTAAATAAAAAAAAAGATGCACACATGTGTGCAAAAGTAAAAAAAAAAAAAAGGAGCCAGCTTTTAAACACAGAACGGTCACAAGTTACAGAAGATGGGGGGAGAGGGACAAAGAGCCCATGGAGAGAAGGCTACGTGCAAAATCACCAGCATAGAGAAACAGACCTGCTGATGGAAAGACAAAATGTACATTAAAAATGCATTGGAAAGACAAACGCGGGAAGACAGAGCAATGGTGAATTATTATCACGCTCCAACTGTCCCTCCTTAGAAGCAGGAAGAGGAAAGCTTCATCACAAAGCAGAAGACGGCATTCGTCGGTAATTCAGAAAGATGTGAGACTAGTGAACATTCTACCTCACTAGAATTTTGTAATCACAAAATAAAAGCACTGAAGTACTAACTTCATTTACCGAACTGTAAAAGTTAATTAAACACAATATTACAGAAATGACACAGACGTAGAAAGACAGGAACCTTCTACAGACTTACTGGGGCTCACCCTTTATGACAGCCCAGAAAGACACAACATAAACTTTACAATGGTGTCTGCTCTGGTCTACAGAGCAAGTTCCGGAACAGGCTCCAAAGCTACAGAGAAACCCTGTCTCAAAAAACAAAACAAAAACAATTGTGTCTGCATTGATGCTATATTAATACTTGGGAAATAATGACATGAGAGGATAATAGTGATCTAAACCAAAATGTAGTTGACAGATGGATTTCTTTATATTAATTATAAATAAAAATGAAATGATAGACATCTGAAAATTATATTTGGATAATAGTATCTGGCTCTAGAATTTTTAATTATAGATTAAAATAAATGATGCTTAATGGTGCAAAAATATATTTGCACTATAGCTAAGAAAAAAGTAATCAGAAAAAGATGTATACAATCTGAAACAAAACAAGCACATAAAAATACAAAAAAAGTAAGTTGTGAAACCTTGCCTGTAGGATACCAATTATTTATACACTATAACTAAGTACCTCAGAGCTCAACACTGATGACCTCACAGAGAGCAGGCATGGAAGCAATCCATTTCTTACTGTGACCGATTTCCACAGTGACAGCGCAGCTTAAGCCTGAGTTCCACAGATTGCAAACACGGACACAGACCTAGTCATCCCGAGTGCTCCTCCTCCCCTCATCTGAGCCCATGGATGGGACCATTTATGCAGTTCCAACACAAGGTGTCATTTTCCATGACTGCAGAGTGGATGGCTTCCTCCTGAGTAGAAGACGACAGATCTCCCACTGACCTCCCCTTTCTCTGTACACTTAGGAAGTTACAAGTCGCACTAACTAACGGCGCAGTTTTTCCTTCCTCTGTAGCTCACAACTCTGTCACCTTGGTTTTACCACTGCTAAAAAGAGCTGAATGAAAGCTACAAAACACTTTAACTGCCGGCATCCCCGGGCTTCACGAGACTGACTGATGTGTTTGTGAGCCTCGAGCCTCTTCCCTGGCCCACTGTTCCTACTCTCCCCATAGCACAGTGACTTGATTTACCTTGTGAGTGAGATCCACTACAGCTCTCCAGGGCTCCCCAGTACCTTTAGGACAAACATCCAAAGCCTCCCCTACGCATCCTGTCACCTCACTTCCTACCTCTCTTCCCTCTAGGCCCGCCTCCCACATAGGGTACAAAATGGTAGCTGTGGGGAGGGGCTCCCTCTCCTGGAGTGTCTTTAGGCGGTTATGGTCTCTGGGAAGGGAGAGACTGTGAGTAGAGTGACTAATGGTGGGCAGCCTGTGCTCTTGTGAGTAACAACACACTTGGGATTCTGTAAGAAACCCTAACCAGTGGGGGGAGAGGGTCACACCAAAAATAAAAACAAACACAGGGGTGGTGGTAAGAGAAAGGGAAGGAAGGAGGATTGGATGGGAGGAGGGGATTAGTAGGAATAGAGGTGAAGGAGCAGAGGCAGCGGGGAAAACAGAAGAAACTGAACAACTCAGCTCCGGGAGAGAACAAGGCCACACCTTGTGTTCTGCCTTGGTACACCCCACCAGGTTCCCTGCCAACACCTCCCCCTTAGTCGGGTCTCACCCACCCCATGCACCCACCCAATCGCTCTAACCAAAAAGCCTCGCCCAGCCCTCAGAGGTCACCGAGTTTAATTCACAGCACCTCTTCCTACCTGAAACCATTTCCTTAAAAATATCCTTTGTCTATTTCTTTCAGTGAAAAGGGAAGTCCCACAAAGTCAGGAAGTGGTGTCCCCAGATGTTAGGACAGTGCCTGGCACACAGTAGGAGCCATTAAATATGAAAGGAAGTAGACAACAATAAAATTCCTTATGTTCCTCTCCAAAATAACCTTATAAGTTTTAACTCAATATCTACCTTCCCCTCAGTCCTGCTGGACAGACAGAAAACTGCAGCCCACTCAGTTTCCTCCCCCACTATCTGACCCATTCGGATATGACATGACACCTTCCCTGACAGTGCCCCAGTGTCCCCCACATCTACCTGTGCCCCCTGCACTGGTCCCCGATACCAAGGTCTCCTTTCTGGACACTGGCCTTTGCTTCCACTGTAGACACACACAAACCACACTGAAACTACTTCAAGGCAAAGTATGCCCTCAGTGGCAGAATGCCTACCTATATGGTTCAGTGGCCCCTCACGCTTCTGAGATAATGGGAAAGTCTCACTACTATCTTTGCTAGTTTGTGATATGCCATGATCCTTGCCACACCCTGGGCCAGTAGGAAGAAGTGCTGTGAATTATCTGCAAGTGACCTCTGAGGGGTGGGTTGTGCAGGCTGACTGAGGAGAGCAGCTGGCAGGGAACCTGGAGGACTGCTTCTCAAGCACAGCAGAAAGGTGCTCTTTCCTGCCTGGGAATTTTGTGCAAGCCATGTGCCATGCTCCTCTCTTCTGTCCTTTTAACCAGGTTACAGATCCAATGCATCTATTGCAGGTGAATTATGACTTCAAAGAAATTTCCCTGTGCTAAGCAAGAGCCCGGCCACAGAGCTATATCTCTGGCCCCAAGAAGTCCTCAACTGGGCTAATGCCTTAGGGGAAAGCACTAAATAATCCAGATTGGAAGACTTGCTAGCTTTTATTTTACACTTTTACTTTGTCTGACCGATTGATGTGAGTTCCTCCCAAGGCTGTAGCTTCTCCAAGGCCTACTGTTACTGTCAGAGCCAAGGCATCCAGCATGTACATACATGGGTAAGGTACATCCACAAGACAAACCAAGCTGCTGCACACCGGCTTCCTAATGCCATCTATAAGAACGGAGACAAAGGTGACGCACACCTATAACCCCCACAACTCACTCAGGAGGCTGAGGCAAGATTGTTGGTGTGTGCTAAATTAACAGGAAATGGGGGCTGGAGAGTTGGCTCAGCAGTTAAAGGCACTGGCTGCTCTTGTAGAGAACCCTGGTTCTATTCCCAGCACCCCATGGAGGTTCACAGCCATCTGTAACTCCGGTAAGAGGGAGACCTAATGCCTTCTTCTGGACCCTAGGGGCACTAGGCATGCCCATAGCATACAGACATACATGCAGTGAAAACAACCATAGACATAAAAAATACAAATTTAAAACTAAATTTTTTTAAAAAGGAGGAAATGGATTAGATATTCTGTCACTCTAGTAAGAGTCATTATACATAGTGAGTTCAAGACCAGCCTGGTCTATGTAGCAAAACCTTGCCTCAAAAAAAAAAGAATACAATAAGCAAGAAAATGTTTTGTTTCTTAATGAACAAACCAAAACCATGAAAACTGTCAAGTTTTGTGAGACAGCATTGTTTAGGAGTTAAAACCATGAGACAAATCAACTAAAGTCAAATTCTACTCAACCAGGAGGGAGCCATGACACTAATTCCAATCCCTAAGTGAACACAGTGGCCTTATTATTAAGTCATTCTGAAGACTCAGTCAGCTAACTCTCACACAGTGAAGGTACTCAGGCTGCTGCCAGCCCTAATACACCCACAGTGTAAGGTATACAATGTGAGGTTCATAGTGAACAATTCCTGTGCTATAATATGTTCTCCTAATCCCTATCGTAAAAATCGTGTTCTCCTCAAGGATAACTGAATAATGGAACTGTTTTCAAGGCTGTGACTGTAATTTCCTATGCAACAGTAGGTCTTATGAGAAATCAAGAAGACAATATATATACCAAGCTCCATGATTCCTCTACCCAGGCAATAAAAGAGCCAAATCCACTACCTGGGAAGCCCTGGCATGTGGGTGGCAGGAATTCACATGGGAGCTTTCTATCCAGTTGATGGTACTGCATGCCCTGTGAAGAAGAGACTGGCACTAAAATGTTAAAATAGTGTTAGCCTACTCTTTATTGAAGAAACTAATTTCACAACCAATGAGAAAAATACATGCAAATAAACCTACAGATTGGTCCCACAGAGGCCAAACAGGTTCTGTGCCCAGCTGCCTCAGCTGTACGCCAGCATGGACTTCCAGCGGATAGAGTGCTCCTGAGACAAATGACGACCCACATTGTTCTGATCCGCCCCCAAGAATCCCTACTGCCGCATTCTCTTCTAGGAGCCAATGTGTGAATGAGCAGCGGGAAACAGCCAGGGTTCTGGGCTCCGACAGCACCCATGTCACACATGAGCTGGGTTCTGTCCTAAGCAGTGACATCTAGGATGCTCCCACCCATCCCAGACCTCTCCTCACACCTACAAAACTCCACCCTACCCTCTGGAGCTGACCAGCAGCCAAGCCACACAATTTTCAGCATCTCCTCAAAAGGACTTCCATTACACTTCAGCTGCTCACTCTACGTGAGACCCTGACACCCGACATTCCCTGGAAACTTCCTCTCCGTTATCAGTTCCTCACGGTACTCACTACCTTTTACGTGTGGGTGTGCCCTTACACAGGTGCAGATGGAACTCCACCAAGGAGCAACGTTAACCAAGTCCTGTTAATCCCCGGTGCTCCTGCGATCTGGCAAGTTTCAGTCTGAGAAGACCTTCCCTTCACCAATCTCCCATCCACTCTGAGCAGTGCTCCTCCCTAGCCTATTCGCCTCCAACAGTCAATCACTGCCTTCGCTGCCTTCAATATCCCGCAATTATCTTATCTCCTTTCTTGCTCTGTCATGCTCTTGGCAAAACATATCACAAGTCCAGTTAAACCAACTTACTACATCGCTGTAACGAAACACATCAGGAGAAAAGACACAAGCAAAGCAAGTTGTTTTCCATCGAATGTGTGACCACTAGCCCAAATGGCCCAACAGTACCCTGCGCCACACTTTCCTGGCTCCCTCTCTCTCTCTCTGACTTGACACTAATGCCTCCTCTCCTTGGTCTAAAAGATCAACTGGCTCTTTCTCAAACTCATTCTCAGCAACAATATTTTACCCACATCCCCAAGACATGTTCAGAAGACTTTCTTTCTCAATGCTCCCTCTCAGCTGTTTGTGCTCACCAGCTCCCCGCATGGGTTGCTCCTCCCTCTGTAACAGCAACGGGGCTGGGGTGTGCCTGACACCGCCCGGCTGCTCTGCAGGCACCTAAAACCTTTCTTCTACTCAACAACTTTACAATTTTGCCCTCCCCCCATGGGTGAGGCATGGGTGAGCACTCTGTTGTCTTTCCCATTTTGGAGTCACTGTATGCCCACTGCTCCTTCTTTGCTTTCGTGGAGACAGCACTGGAAAGAATTGTCTCTGGAGGCTGGGAATGTAGTCAACAGTACAGCATTTGTTAATCATGCCCACAGCCCTGGGATCAACTCCTGCAACTACCAAATATAGACAGACAGATATTAGATGCATACATACATACATAGATGATAGATCAATCGATCGATAGATAGATAGATAGACAGACAGACAGACACACAGACCGACCCGCAGTGGTTTTCTCTAACTCTCCCCTTTCTTTTCTCTTTAATCTCTTGCATTTAGGCTTTTACAAGATTCTAATTTACTTCTAAGTCTCATCCTGACTTAGCTGCACTAACTCTCGTTTTTCTTACTTTTATTTGTATGTGCCCACAAACACATCTGGGTGTACTTGTGAATGCAGAGGCCAGATGACAGCACTGGATCCCCAGGGGACAGTGTTCCCAGCTGTTGCCAGGCACTTGATGCGGGTGTTGGGAACCACATTCAGGTGCTCTGGAAGACAGCAAGCAGTTTAGTCACTGAGCCATCTCTCCAGGCCAGGATAAACACTCCTTCATTAGAAGTACTAGAGACTGAATCAGGACCTGCGCGTGCTGGACAAATCCTCTGCCTCCAAGCTACAGCCCAGCCCTCTTCGTGCTCCTTTCCTGTGACCTCCAGGACACTGCTGACTATCACTATCTCACTGGTTGTTTGCTTTTTCCTGGTTACTTCTCAACTTCCTAATATCAAAAACCTGGGGCTCAGACATGTCTACACCTACTCTTCACTGTCTATATCTGTCCCCTCGATCACCTAAGTCTTTAAATACCTGTAAAATATATAGATATTTATAACACATATACAAAACATACATGTTATATACAACATATATGCATGCATATTATATACATATGTCTGTAGTGTGTGTATTTGTATGTGCATGTACACATATATGTATGTGTGTGTTTGTATACATACTTATGGACACGTATATATGTGTGTGTTAATATACATATGTGTGTATGTGTATATATACATATGCATGTATATGGATATGCATGTAGATATACATGTGTAAGTGTGTGAAACACAGAGCATCCAGTATGTCTCCTTAGCCCACTTTTCAAAAACATAGTCAGCTACCATCAGCATGTCTGTTCTTACAGCTCATAAGCTTCTCAAATCTTATACATCCTAAAGAGACACCCTGCTATTTTCTGACAAATCTTTTCCTAGCCATCTTTCCTATCTCAGTTTAAAAAGCAACTCCGCTCCTCTTGCTCAGGCGAAGCATTTCTCAGTTATCCTTGATTCTTCTCTTCCTCCCATGCTGTATCCCAGCTTTCAGTGACTTGGGCAGACATCTTCAGGGCACATCCAGAACTAGTCTTCACCACACTCCAGTCACCATGGTGTCTTCCTGAGTCTGGTGACAGGCTGCTTCTCACGCGTGCCCAGTCCCTGCATCCATCCTCTCTGGAACGGGAGAGTGCACCCCTCCTCTGCCACCCAACGTTATGTCACTGAAAACAACATGGATGCCTTTCCTATGACCTACAAAGCCCTACACAACTTGGCGCAGCTTTCTGTCACAAGACGCATTACCCAGGCTACTCTCTGCTCCAGGGTGACAAGAACACAGGGATGGTACTTAATGAATTAGGTGTCCTTTCACCGCAGACTTTTCATTTCTGTCGTCTGTGGCGTAGTCTCAGACATGCTCAGGGTCAGTCTTCCTTCCTCAGATTCTGCTTCAACACCTCCCTCTCGGTAAGGACCTCCTGGACCACTTCCTGCTCATCCCCCTGCCTGTTCCTCTCAAATCACTGACACCTATCCATGTGTTTCACATTCACTCTCGTGACTGTGGCCCTGCCCTCCACTGGACAGTAACCTCAGTGAGCCCTGGGACTTCTGTCTAGTTTTTATCTCCAGTGCTCAGCAGTGCCTGCAACATGATCGGAACACAACTACCAGACAATAGATCGCAGTTTTCTCCTTCCTTCCCGATGAGTCATTACTAAGAATATGTGAAAGCAATACAATGTCAAGGCCAAAAAATCAGTCAAATAAATCCCAGTGCCTTTGCCTTGCCCTACCAAAAGGTTAACAGTAATATTTCTACATTCAGTAGGCAGGATTTTCTGAGGTCTCAGTCTAGATGTCACCTATTACAAGAGACCATGTGAACCCAGGAAGAGAGGCTTTCCTCTGAAACACAAGTGTCTACCTTAGGAAGGTCCCTCTTCAGGGTGTCTAAGCCATCCTGGGAGGATGCTCTCTTCCTCTGCTCTAGGGCTGAAGGCTTCACTTTAGATGGTGACACTAAGACCGCCGCACCTGGAAAATCCCACAGAAACCAAGTGTCAATCACACTAAGCTACATTATAAACAGGCAGACTATGGATGGCAGGGTTTGACCATTACCAACAGCCGGAGTAGTGAGGTCATGGTGGGTCCGCTGGACGCCAAGTTCTCTTAGTTTCGGAGTGGGAAGCCTTCCCCCCTTTCCTGAGGAAACAGAAGATGACTCCGACCTAAAAGGTGAAACAATCTATTAGGAAGCCTCTCTTCCAGAAAACTATGATCAAAACTATGTCATCAGTTATGTAGCACAGTAATAAAGCATAAACTGTCTAAGAGATGTGTCCTATAATCCCAGTGTTAGGAGGAGGGCATGGGAGAGTCATGAGTTCCAAGCCAGCCTCAAGTATTCACAGAAGCCCCTGCCCTAAAAACAATCTTTTTAAAACTTCTTAATCCATTTGTAGTTAAAGGAACGAGTACTAGAAAAGGGGATGATCACTGTTAAGTCAGCAATCCATGGCTAAGTCATCTTCCCTTTAGTCCGCACCAAGTTCCACATTTCTGCAACACCCAGGAGTGAACAAAGGGTTTGACTACAGCCAAGACGGACCATTAGCAAGAGCGAAGAGCATCCCCAAGCTGTCTACACATACAACCTCTGTTATTAGTGATTTTCAGAAACCACTTTAAAACACTACAAACCAGTAGCCTCCCCTTCTTGACAGAACCATCAGAAATCAGTAAACACCAGCTTGATCCACGAAGCCATCCTTCCATACACATGACAAATCTGGTAAGTCCTCCCCACCAGGGTGTCACTGAGAACATCTCTGTCCTCCTGAAGGAGCCCCACTGCTTCCGTGCTCCATGAGCACCAGTCGGAGCCACCGCACAGCACATACCACGTGGCAGTGCCTACTTCACTGTGTCAAAGCAAAACCCTGCTCTTTATTAGTCATACAGCTGCAGTGCAAAGCCCTATACCTTGTGACAAAGCAAACACACATTAGTCATGTGCTAGAATGTTCGCTATGTTGAGAAGTTTGGGTCTCACCCTTCTTTCATTCTGTCTGTGTTAGACTCGTCCTGTGTGTCCAGTTTCTCGGGCTCGCCCACATAGATCTGCTTGTCTTTCCCCCTTTCCTCCTCCCCATCTCCCGTGGGTTGCTCCTGCGTGTCTTCGCTGGTGCTCTCCGCATCCCAAGCCAGCTTCCTCCTGATGGGCAGGGTGGCTGCCTCTGGCAGGGCTAGCTTCCCAGTGGTATTTTGGGGGGACTGCTCTCCCACGGCAACTTTTCTTTCCTCTAGTTTTGTAGAAGGATGATTCTGGGGAGTCTTGTGGCCTGTAAGATTGCTGCACAACAAAGAAAGTTTCGCTGTAAGTGTGTGTTCACGTGTTCCAGATTACACTGGTCTAGTGAGTTCATAACCTTCCTTCACTTGCTTTCCGCAACAAGGCCTTGTCTAGGTACTGAAGTTACTGTGGAATATAAGAAGTGAGAGTTATGTCTGCCTACCTTCACACATATACGCTTGCACTTCTGGTGACAAAACTCATTATTTACCCTCACAACGAAAAAGACTAACACCCCAACTAGGCTAATTTGTTGTAACTAAATTCGTATCCATGTACAAAATACATGTGAATAAGTATGCAGATCCAAATTTTTATATATTAGATTCATTTTTCCAAAACATTATTAAAGACAGTATTTTTGTGAACTTTTGTTTTGTTTCGTTGTTTTTTTGAGACAGGGTTTCTCTGGGTAGTCCTGGATATCCTGAAACTCACTCTGTAGACCAGGCTGACCTCGAACTCACTGAGACCTGCCTGTCTCTGCCACCCAAGCTCTGGGATTAAAGGCATGCACTACCACTGCCTGGCCTTTTGTGAACTTTCAAAGCACGATCACATAAGGAAATTTATAGATGAATTTCGTATATGGGTCTACACTAGTATGCTCTAACTTAAAACTATCTTATTTGCTACAAATCAATGTATAGTTTCTCTTACAGTTAAAGTACATTGACTTTAAAATTCAAAACAGCAGAGAATTCTCTACAAATAGAAGCCATGTATATATAATAATACATATTAGTCACAGATATGTAGTCATGAATGATAATGGATATATACCACCAGCTTAAACTCATGAGTTTTTATGGTTGCATTTTTTTGACTTCTTAAAGTCCTTTTACATCTAACCTATAGTCATTCTAATTCTGTGGTTGTCACAGAATATTGTGAAATTCAGCATTCCATAATAATGTACTATTTATACAGAAACATAAAGAGCAAGTATAATAGAGGATAAGTTTTAAACAATAAGAGATGCATTTGACTGGAAGGCAGACCGTGGGTAGACTCTCATTTTCCCTGGGTCATTCTACAATGTACATAAGCTACATCACATTCTTCTCACCACCCACAAAGAACACCTCACCCGGCAAGATCCAGTGCTCGGATGTTGCTACTAATGGTTCCTTCTGAGCTCGTGCTTGAGGAGACGTCCCAACAGCAGTTGCTATCAGACAGAATCTGGTTCAGATGGTCCCGAGAAAAATGTGTTCCCTGAACTCGCTTCCTGTAAGATTCAGCCTTTTCCCGGAGTTCCTTAACCTACACCAAAGAGTGCAGATGCTGCCTGTTACTGTCAACGCTCTTACAGATGTCAGCAAGCACATATCGAAGCCAATGCACTGAAACAGCCAATGAGGAAGGAATGCAAAACTAAAGCCACATAACTCCTCAGACTATGCATTGAAGAAAAAATTAAGACAATTAAGCTAAAGCACAATGTAGTTACTTTACTTCAGACTAGCAGGCAAGGAGACGTTTGTGGCAGCTAAGAAAAATACTGAAACATACTTTTTTATTGCAAATGAAATTATACAAGTATTCTATGCATTATTGTAGTTTTTAAGAACTCAAAAGCAACCAACCTCTGCATACCACATGGCATTTAGAGAATCCTAGGGGAGGAATACAGAGACACACTTAATGACAGGTTAACAACATATATAAGTATTAATGGGGGTCAATGAGATGCTGTACCTTATTATTCTTCCTTCTAAATACATATAAACTTGTCAATCACTATTTCTTGTATTCTTAGTAACATTTAACTCAGTAACCAAGACATCTTAATGCTGCCTCAAGGATCAGCCACATTTCTTTCTCCCCATCTCTGGCTGTGATGGTGCTGTAACAAGTAATTGATTGATTGATCGCTATCCCTAGCTCCCCATCTCTGGCTGTGTTGGTGCTGTAACAGGTAACGGATTGATTGATCGCTATCCCTAGCTCCCCATATCTGGCTGTGATGGTGCTGTAACAGGTAACTGATTGATTGATTGATCGCTATCCCTAGCTCCCCATCTCTGGCTGTGATGGTGCTGTAACAGGTAACTGATTGATTGATCGCTATCCCTAGCTCCCCATCTCTGGCTGTGATGGTGCTGTAACAGGTAACTGATTGATTGATCGCTATCCCTAGCTCCCCATCTCTGGCTGTGATGGTGCTTTAACAGGTAACGGATTGATTGATTGATCGCTATCCCTAGCTCCCCATCTCTGGCTGTGATGGTGCTGTAACAGGTAACTGATTGATTGATCGCTATCCCTAGCTCCCCATCTCTGGCTGTGATGGTGCTGTAACAGGTAACTGATTGACTGATCGCTATCCCTAGCTCCCCATCTCTGGAAGAGTGGTGACATGCCATAACTCCCAGCCTGGCTATTCCCCCAGCTTTTTACGCAGCTGCTCCTGTGACAAAAGATCCAATGAAAGTTCTGAGGTTCCCTCTCCAAACCACTCAGTTTTCCTTGGAGTCAGCAAAATCTTAACTTCAAAAAAAAAGCACCAATTAAATATATATTTGAGTAAAAATCCCTACCAAATAATGGTTGTATATTCATAAGTAACAAGATTATTGTTTAAAAATTATGACAAATACTTGGCATTCCCGTAACCTGCAAATAACTTACTTTCCTAGGAGAAGGACCCTAACTACCCACTGGAAAGCCTGTTAGCTCACGCGTCATACTGCCACCTGCTGGCTTCTCTAAATGCAAATATACCATGTAGAAACCACAACACAAAAAGCTGAATCGTTAAAATTCAGCTTTAAAAATCTTGTTTATTACACTTAACAATTTTTATTGCCATTAATAATTCCATAATTTTAAACACAGAATTCCTATATTTCTGTAAAATCCTTTATCCCTAGATAATTTATTTTAGGTGTGACTGTTAATAGTGTCATGTTTTAACCTTCATGGGAAGAAAAACTGATTATGCCATTATCATCACTGCCTCATTCTTCAGTAGTAGTGTGTGCATGCGGGCATGCATGTGTGTGAACGTGTGTGTGTGTGTGTGTGTGTGTGTGTGTGTGTATGTGTGTGGTCAGAGAACAACTGACCTTAGGGATTCAGCTCTCTCTAGGATGTGGAACCCCAGAACCAAACTCAGGCTGGCAGCAAGCACTTCCCCAGCTGAGCCTTCTCTCCAGCCCTAAAATTTGTTCATTTTCTACCATAAAGGTTGAGACTCTTGTACTGCTGCAGGACTGGGCGCTAGAACTGCTTGCTTCACTTAAAGGCAAAAGAGAAAAGCAAACAGTGAAATCCATGATGCAAAAGCCATTGGGGAAACTACCTACGGCTCCTCAGAGACAGCTGGTAACAGGGAGAGCGTTGCACATCTAGGGGAAGAGCCATCACAAAGAGTACCCGCTAACGCATAAGGGACCACGCGACCCCGGAAGACCTCTCTTATGCAGGAGAACTTGAAAATATCCTGAGGAAGAAGCTAAAATCCTACTTTTCTTCACCACCAAAACTCTTATACTTAAAGGGGAATCAGCACTAGCGATTTGTACACCAACAGCAGAACTAAGTCGTCTGGTTTAAATGTGCTGAGCAACTCACAGGGCATTCCGAGCGAGTAGGAAACCTGCTATGAAGTGCCCATGTATCAGATGTAACACCCACAAGCCTTAGGATCACTCCCTCTGTGTGCTCAGGGTCTCTCTCCATGAACCTATGAACCTGCGGCAGGGAGGGGCCGTGCAGTGCCGAAGCAGGAACTCTGCAGCTGTCCAGAGTGTGGACTGGGCAGCAGAGGGAGAGAGTGACCAGAGCCAAGGAACTCTCAGAGTCAGTGGGCTCACAGTGTCCAAGGATGCAGGCCTGCATCTACATGATCACCCTAACATTGGCACAGTCTGTGCCCTAATAAACAAGTGAGGTGTACACTGAAGGGCAGGTTCAACCGGGGCTCCAATCAGCACAGACCTGAGAGTTGAACAGTGGGAAGGAGCAGTCAAGGAGGCTGCAGCCTATTCACATGGCCGCTCCACACTGCTTCACGCCTAAGAGGGTGGATAAAGAGCCCTCTGCATACAGTGAGCCACTTTTGATACCAATTATTCAGAAGGATGGAGAGCAGACACCTTATGGAAATCCAGTACAACCATTCAGTTCTATTTCACAAATCTTCATTTGTCATCCTTCCTAATAATGTCAGTGCCAACATTTCAGTCTTCCATTTAAATGTCTAAATCCTAAACTAAGAAGAAAACCAAAGAGGCCAACATCTCTCACAGTAAGATGTTCTACGGGCATGAGGGGAACATTGAATGTGGACTCCAGAAATAACCCCTAAGACCAACGACCAGGACCACTATAAAGGATAGGAATAAAGTATTCCCAACTTAACAATCTATAGAGCAATGCTATGCAATGACAGGACATAAATACCTTAAGCAGTGGGTAGAGAGATGGCTCAGAAGTTAAAAAGTCATTTGCTGCTCTTACACAGTACTAGAGTTCAGTACAGAACCCACATCAAGTAGCTTATAACCACTTAGAACTCCAGTTCCAGGGTATACAATGCCCTCTTCTGGCCTACACACACACCATCTAAACACTGTAAGTAGAATATTTTCATTACCAAATTATTTTTCCCAAATTGAACTAAAGCATTTAAAATTTACATGCAGAAAAATCAAATTCAGAAAAACTGAGAGAAAAGAACAACTTTCTTCTCAAAAATCTTGCTCCAAAATGAGGACTAGACAAAAAGATTTACTTGCCAGCCAGCCATTGTGACAGATGCCTGTACTGCCTTACATGGGAGACACTGAGGCAGGAGGATTGCTGTGAATCCAAGGTCATACTCTTTTCCAAAAACAAATTAACTTAAAACAGATTCCATTACTAAAGAAAATATATAATGTCCTTTTAAGAATGGTATCAAACATCAGTGCAATGGTAATACTACACAGGTACAGAACAGACAACCACATTCAAAACCAAACACACAGACAGTCCATGAATAAGCATATGAGGGGCTGGAGAGATGGCTCGGCAGTTAGGAGCATTGTCTGCTCTTCCAAAGGTCCTGAGTTCAATTCCCAGCAACCA
>LOEQ01005172.1:85059-98490 GCA_001685075.1 Bramus lutescens
ATCAGTGAGCTCTGGCTTCCACAGCACAGCCGTGTGTGCACAGTGCATACACCACACATGTATCCTATGTAGGACACACAGGAAGGAAGGAAATAAAGAGTACTTGATATTCAGGTACTTCATTATCAACTATAGACCACAAATAACAGTCCAGAAAAAAATCTAGCATTGTAGCAAAATATAGCCAGTATTAAATGTCTGGAACCTGGTTAATAAAAACTGATCACTGATTCCATAGAGAATTGTTATTCTTTCCTATCACCAATCTAAGTGTTAGCTTTTTGATAAAAGAGTTTAATGCAAACTTCACTCCTAATTTATATACCTGTAACTTCCAGAAACAGTTAATACAACTCACAAAAGGTTACAGCATCAAGATATTATATTAGGTAAAACTGAGAAAAGAGACCTTAAATTACAACACAGCATTCTCCTCCATAGGGGCAATATAAGGAATTTCACTTGACTTCAACATCTCTACAGTCCTCTCAATCCACTAAACATTTAGAGTTGAGGCCTAAATACCAACTTGCCTTAGCTTAAAGGAGTCACACACTTAGCCAGGAATCTTCCTAACACAAGACTTTCTCATGGCCTCAGGCCCTGTCCACAAGCCCTCAGCAGCCACACTGCTCTGTGCTCCCCAATTTCTCCTGCCCTGCCCACTTTCCCAGATATTCTCTGTGCTAAGACCTAGAATACTAAGAAGCCATATAAGAGCTTGGGGGTTTCCATCCTTTCCTGTTTTGATGCTCAGTTGTTTTATTTGATTTCACCAGAGTGAACAGACAAATGGCCCAGATGAAATGGGAGCTGGCCCCCTGACTCTTCTGTCCCGTGTGGCCTGAACTAGGCTCAGGTAGACAATACTCAGCTGCAATAGATCCAGAAACCTCCTGAAACCAAATGCTGAGGCAGGAATGGCAGGACATTCATCTGGGAAGGGCAGCAGCTCAACAGGGCCAACAGTGCCCCTGGAGGCTGATACACAATTGCAGCCATGGTCTTCAGCACTGTGCTAAACAAATGTATTCTCCATCCAATAGAAAAGAGGATGGGGAAGAATGTCTGTTATTATATAATCTAAACAAAATGTTTTAATTTAGCTTGTGCACATGGAAAAGGTCAAAAACTGTCAGGATGAAGTTTTAAGATACTAATTATTTAAACGTTCTGCTATTTGTCCTTGAAGCCCCAGCTCTCTGTACTGGGAAATAACTGCCCTTTCCTCCGGCCTATTTAGATCCCCAGTTCCTCCCCTATGTCAGGGCACCCCACTTGAAACACTGAGCTCAGGCTGCACCCACCCCTTCCTTCATGCAGCAATGGTACATACATCATTGATTGGACAATGACCTTCAGGTGAGAGACTGGAGGTCTGAATGTCATGAGAAACAAATCAACAATGTAAGCTGAACTGATTAAAACTATCCGATAGTCGATGGTAAAAAAAAAAAGAAAGAAATTACTTTGATAATAAGTGACCACACTGATAAGCTGTCAGTGAGTACCTACAATAAGGATGGTGGAATCTGGGGTGCTGTTACTGCCACTGCGTAGGCTTACCTGCTTTGGCACGTTCTCCTTCACACGTGTCCAAGCTCCAGCTTTATATAAATACTGGGCTGGGCTCAGAAACTTGGCTCTATATTCAGAATTCACCTTGCTAAGGAAGACAGAAAGGAAATAAGTATTTCAGCATGTTGACCACCCAAAAATGACTGTCACCTTATCAAACACATACCCAAGCCTTTGGTGTCTCCACGGAGCAAGCTTCTTTTTAGGCTGGTCTGTGTCTTCTGATGCCATCTCTACTTCTAATTCTAAAGGCTCGTCTGCCTTGTTATAATGAAATGGAAATAATTTCAGCGTTTATGCTTAGAGATGTCATACATTAAAGTAAAAACACAGATGTTATAAAGGTAGGCTTGCAGATCCAATTACATTTTTGCTTTTAGATGTTTTAGCTACTAAAGAAAACAAGAAAAGTCAACAAGTTTTGAAACCAATGAGTTTAGACCCCTGACTACGGTTTTGTGGTTCTGTTTTTGTAATTTAAAGACTAACATATGCCATCTAAATATTAAGCCAATGATGCTACTACATACTGAACAGAGATTTTGAATTATCCTTAAATTTACATTCCAGTGTTATAGTTATTAAATTTGCTAATTAAGTTACCACAGTGTTTAATAGAATAACACTTTCCATCCCCAAGAATGTCATGAAAAGAAAGTATAAGTGTGTGCTGTGTGCACATGATGAGTACATGTGTGCATGTACATGTGTGTGAGCATTTGCATCCACGCACACATACACAGGTATATACTTTTACTTTAAGTCATACACTTTCTATTTTTAAAAACCACGAAGTATCATGGAACATTACTACAGGAGACAGAAAACAATATTCTATATTTCATTTTCCTATAATCTGCAATGATTTTATACTGATGTCACCCATAACTTAGAATACCTGTAAGTTCACACACAAACCCAGTGAATGTAAATTCACTGAAGTAAATGATATGAATTATACTAACTATAATTTAGCATAATAAAAAGCTTGTTTTAAGATAAATGTGTGCTACGTTTAATGGGCACTACCCTGAAATACACCTTTCCATCACTCTGACTGCCCTGAAGCTCTCTGCAAGGCCAATCATGTGACATTAGACATGAAAGACTTACCTATGGTACTGCTAAGTATGGCCAAGTTCTATTAGTTTTAGTTACCTATGTATCTTTCTCCCAACAGCCTAAGCGCTGCTGAGCCTTGCTGAGTCTGCAGCTGCATCTCAGCACACACACAGGACCTGGGTGGGTCCGTAAGCAGTCAATGAACATCTGGCATTTAACAAACAAATTAATTAATGCTAGCAGACGACAGGGAATTCGGTGGAACAAAAGAGACTGTTAGGAGCTGGCAGATACCTTCTTCTCTGGAGACAATGTCTTAAGGCCACTGTTCCCTTTCAAACCCTCCCTTAGCTTTGGTTCCTTCACTGGAGACAAACCCTTAAAATTCCGCCTGTATTCAGTCTCGTGGACAACTGTGTTCCCTTTGAACTGTGGAACAATTTGACTTTTATTACGGAAAACCTTAAAACAGACAAAAAAGTTCAGTTTTTGGTTAGTTATTAAGTGACACAGAACTTAGGTGTTTAATTGCTATTAAAAAAACTCATAAAAAGTTGAATTATTTATAATACACAAAAAGGCAAAATCATATATGACTGCAATTTCATTTCACATGTGTCATTAGTAGCCAAAGGTCAAATTTCTATACTTGTTACTATGTTTTGAATAGTCAAATTACAATCAAAATATTACTTTAGCAAAAATAAACCACACTCTTTGTCTGATTTTCCCTTCCCAGAGTTCCCCTACCACCAGTTAGTAGTGAGATAATGAACTCAGCATATTTTCATAATATGAACAGACATGAACTTTATTAAAGTAACTGTTGTCAGCTCTACAGATTATGTTTCTCCTTGTCAGAATTTCCTTTTGTACACTGGTGGGAATGCAAGCTGGTACAGCCCCTTTGGATGTCAGTGTGGTGCTTTCCCAAAAAAAATTAGGAAACAACTTTCCTCAAGACCCAGTAATACCACTATGGGGTATATATCCAAAGGATGCTCAATCGTGCCACAAGGACATGTGCTCAACTATGTTCATAGCAGCTTTGTTTGTCATAGCCAGAACCTGGAAACAACCTAAATGCCCCTCAGCTGAAGAATGGATAAGGAAAACGTGGTACATTTACACAATGGAGTACTACACAGCAGAAAAAATAATGACAGCTTGAATTTTGCAGGAAACTGGGTGGAGCTAGAAAACATTATTCTGAGTGAGGTAACCCAGACACAGAAAGACAATTATCACATGTATTCAGTAATAGGTGATTTTTAAATATAAAGCAAAGGAAGCCAGCCCACAAACCACAATCCCAGAGAACTTAGACAACAATGCGGACACTGAGAGAGACTTACATAGATCTAATCTACATGGGAAGTAGAAAGTAGAAAAAGACAAGATCTCCTGAGTAAATTGGGAGCATGGGGAACTTAGGGGAAGGTTGAAGGGGGGAGGGGAGAGGCAGAGAGGGGAGCAGAAAAAAATTTAGAGCTCAATATAAATCAATAAAAAAAGAATCAAAAATAAAAAAGTACTCATGTATAATAAACTATTAAAACAAAGGCAATTGGGCTGGAGAGATAGCTCAAAGGGTAAGAGCATTGCCTGCTCTTCCAGAGGTCCTGAGTTCAATTCCCGGAAGCCACATGGTGGCTCACAACCATCTGTAATGAGATCTGGTGCCCTCTTCTAGCATGCAGTCATACATGCAGGCAGAACACTATATACATAATAAATATATACTTAAAAAACAAAGGCAATTAAAACACAAGATAGTATTGTTACTCTATAACTCATCAAATGTATTTAATATGCCCAGAATTATGTTTGTGATAATGTTAAATACAAGTGTAATTCATTTACACAGACAAGAATGAAGGTGAAACCAATTTATGTCTCCCATTATATAGTCTTCTGCATATGCTGTCAAAGTTTAACCTAAAGCAATCTATCACACCCTTAAGGTTTACATTCATAAGTTAAAAGGGAGGACAGTTCTCCCAGTTTCCCCTCATGACCAACTTATGAAGTCTCTGTAGACTTCAAATTTGGAAATCTTGGGTGAGCATCACATACCCTATGCTGAGAGCATTGGAAAGAAACAGGAGAGCCTCTAAAAAATAAGCTGAAATCTCCTAGATGGTGGTATTACCATCTGAGAAAGAATGGCATAGCAGGAACATGGAAAAATATGGAGGTGGGTTTGCTTATGTTGTTTCAGATCCAGATCAACTAGTGTGAATATCACAACAGCATATAAACCTCCAGTGTGAAGTGATGGGAGTTTCAACATCTAGACCCATTTGAAACATTCTCAAGGAGAGGAAGATCACCAGTACAAAGAAGAGGCAACTCGACAGACTCACCAAGCAGAACCAAGAGCCCTACTTGGGGACAGATTTAGAAAATGTGTCAGGAAGCATAATGAACCTTGGAATAAAATCATCAGGCTATAACTCCTGAAGTTCTTTTTTATGATAATGTCACTAAATTGTCCATTTCCCTTACAGGTGGCACTAAAGTTGGTCAACCTATAATGTTGAGATGCTCATGTGTTCGTGTTAATGAAACTCTAGGAATTAGAACTGTTGATTAGGAAGACAGAGAATGGGTAATTTTTAAACAAACTGAACCTGAGAATATGGAATGACATAATTTACCAGATCAATCAAAAAGGGGAATACTGATTTTGGAATACTTAAATTACAAGCTGAATTTGGGGATTAAGGGCTATATCACTATCAAAAAATGGGAAAAGGGCAAAAAGGGTACTATTATAGCACATAGTAATAGGTACATCCCTGAACTAGCTATGAGGTCATTAGGACTCTTGGGTAATAATTTATGGCTGAAATTGGCTATTGAGGGATACTTAGTAAGACTTCTTTTTTCATTATTGATGACCCTTCTATACCAAATATATTAAAGACAAATTTGGTGAGATTAAGAATTCCTCCTATTGAATATGTTACTGTTGCTAGGGACACTGTCATATTCCAGTCTAACATAATTTTGGGAAATATTCAAAGACTTTCATGTCTTTTCTCTTCTATAACTATTTTTTATGTTTTGACACAATGAGGAAAATTTTCAGTGTGGGAATATAAACAATTTTTAACACATAGAAAAGCTTTATCTATGGTTGGTCCCTTTTCTGCAGGAATCATACTATTATTTTTCTCTGAACCAAATTTTATGGTTTACATGCCCTTGGTCACATGCTTTCCACGCTGCCTGACATCCAACTGCATTAAGCACAAAATGCTGAAACCTTCCCACTTATTGTGATGACCATTAAAGCTTATGTCCATCCCTGAGACAGCTACGGTAGCTACTTTTCTTCTGCTTGTACCTTTTGTAGTCTTTCAGCAGAAGACTACAAAACTGGCATGTGCTATTAGCAACACCATTAACATAACAACTCAAATATTAGGAGAATTAAATCAAGAACTAGGAGGAGTTAGGACTGTTATATTACAAAACTAAGCAACACTGGATTATCTCTTATGGAAAGAGTAGATGGGATGCCTGAAAGTTCCTGGCCTGTGCTGACTATCTAACTCCTCTCAGCAATCACGTGCAACTAGGTCAGTCACAAGACACTGCTAAGAAAAAAAAATTTTAAAAAGACACTGCTAAGCATTTCTCACAACCACACTGTGGCCATCCTGCTTTGGGTCTCCCCATTTCTCAGACCATTAAATAGCTGTTGTTCTTTGCTGACCTTCCCTTCCATGCCTTTTCTTTTTAGTTCAGGTCCCACATCTGGTGTCCTGGCCTAGTCTGGCCGCCCTCTGCCTGCACTGCAACCTACTTCTAGCTAATCCACCAGGACCTACCCTAACAGCCACTGCCCACAAGTCCCTTCAATGATACAGACAACCTCTCCACTCAGCTAGATCTCCCTCATCTTTCTCTACAGTCTTTCTAACGAATCTTCCTTACTCTCCTGACCAATGCATCCTCTCCAACCTGCTAGATCTAACGTGGGTCTTACATCTAACACCCTGGCCTAGACTAGCCTTCCCTGCCAGTGCTGCAACCAATCTCTTGACTTCTGCCAGAACACTTCCTTCATATCCAACCTTCAACCCCCACCCCTACCACCATAACCAAACTTTCCCAAGCCAGATCTACACACACTCCAGGTTTAAAACAGGAAACAGATCCTGTACACCAGACTAGTCCCTCTGTTTACCTGACTTCATTCTACCCAAGCCATTCTCAACCCACCTGCATGCCTTCTATTATTTCTAAACCTGCTCTGTCCATATCCAACTGAGAACTAACAAAAGAAGTCCACCTGCAAGATCTCATCTCAAAAATAACAATATAAAAGATCAAGCCAGTGTCTTCTCTCCAAAATCTACCAGTCCTGTAGAAATGTTTACAAATGAGAATTACCTACATGAGTCCTAAGACACAGAACTTAACGGAATAATTCATAAACTTCATCAATGAATTCAAGGAGCTTATAGGAGACACAAAGAAACCACTCAATGAAATTTAAAAAACTTAAAAGACCTAGACAACAATGAGGACCCTAAGAGGGACACACATAGCTCTAATCTACATGGATAGTAGAAAAAGACAAGATCTCCTGAGTAAATTGCCTTGGGGGAGGTTGAAGGGGGGAGAGGAGAGGCAGGGAGGGGAGCAGAGAAAAATGTAGAGCTCAATAAAAATCAATTTATAAAACTTGAAAAGAAAGAGTTTAAGGAGAATAAACAATTGAGTGATGGCCAAGAAAACACAAAGCTGATGGCAATGATGAAGACAATCCAGGACATAGAAAGAATCCAGTGAGAAGACAGAAACACTGAAGAGGACTCAGGCTGAAATGAAGATGGAATTGAAACACCCAATGACTCAAATAGAAAATTCAAAGGAAAGTCTTATATCTTAGTTACTTTTCTATTCTGCAAAAGAGGCACCACAACAAAGGTAGCTCATAAAAGAACTGGAGGCTTGCCTACAATTTCAGAGCCTGAATCCATGACCACAATGGTGGGAAGCATCGCAGCAGGCAGGAAGTCATGGTGCTGGGGCTGAGAGCTTACATCTGCTCCACAAGCATGACGCAGAGAGTGAGACAGACTGGTCCTGGCTTGGGATTTTGAAACCTCAAAGCTCAACCCCTATGATCCACCATTTTCAATAAGGCTGCACCTCCTAATCCTTTTCTAAATGGTTCTAACAGCTAGGGACAAAGCTTTCAAATATATGAACCTGAGGGGGGCACTCTCAATCAAAACACCACATTCTTCTCCCAGATCCCCACAAACTTGTTGCCATATCATAACGTCAAAAGCGTTTAATCAACTTTGGACTTTGGATGTTGAGATTGTGAAAGATGTCCAGCCTAGATTAATCTACCATAATTGAAAGAAAAAGAAAAACTTTCCATGATATAAACAACCTAAAAATTATATTCAACAAACTAAACCTAAGAAAAATATGAGAAGCAAAAGTTTGGGTTAAAGAGAGGAATGAGCACAGCAGAGATACTGTGGAAAGAAATAAGAATCCATAATTATTAAAACATGAAGTACCACCAGGCATGATAGCACATACCTTTAATCCAGCACTGGAGAGGGAAAGGCAGTCAGATCTCTGTGAGTTGAGGCAAGTCTGGTCTACAGAGTGAGTTCCAGGACTACCAGAGCTATATAGAGAGACACTGTCTCAAACAAACAAACACACACACACACACACAAAGTACCACCAAAACCACAAATGACTCCAAAATCAACACAATTACCATAATTAACATATACATTTTAACAATAACTTTAAATATTAATGTCCTCAATTCTCCAATCAAAAGACACAGGTTGACTGAGTAGATCAAGAAACAAAATCCCAGTCAAATGAGAACAAGAAGCAAGCAGGCATCACTACTCTAATATCTGACAAAACAGACTTCAAACTAAAATTAATCAGAAGAGATATAAAGAGACATATTGCTGGGCAGTGGTGGTGCACACCTTTAATTCCAGCACTTAGGTAGGCGGATCTCTGTGAGTTTTAGGCCAGCCTGGTCTACAGAACTAGTTCTAGGACAGCTAGGGCTGTTACACAAGGAAACCCTTCTCGAAAAACCAAAGAGAGGGAGACTTCATTTGAGTCAAGGGAACAAATAACCAAGAATGTGTGGTCCATTCAAATGCCACAGCCATCAGGGTGAAGCAAGAAGGAATCAGGTTCAACACAACTTAGCAGATTTGCAAACTTATAGAGTCTGACACCGGTCAACTTATTTTAAACATATTTAAGTACAATAAAATTTAGGAAAAAAGTTCCCCAGTAACAATTATCTCAATTCCAAGTGTGCAATAAAGCTTTCAGTGCAACCACATCAAAACTCTTTGGCAAAGTACATGTTACCTCGTCCATAAAAATAGGTTCTATAAACCAGACAGTGGTGGTGCACACCTTTAATCCCAGCACTCGGGAGGCAGAGGAAGGCTATCTCTGTGAGTTTGAGGCCAACCTGGTCTACAAGAGCTAGTTTCAGGTCAGGCTTCAAAGTTACAGAAAAATACAGAAAAGCCCTGTCTCAAAAAAAAAAAAACAAAGAAACAAAGAGAGAGAGAGAGAGAGAGGAAGAAGAGGAAGAGGAAGAAGAAGAAGAAGAGGAAGAGGAAGAGGAGGAGGAGGAGGAGGAAGAGGAAGGGTTCTATAGCAGTCTGGTGTGGTTTTAGTCATACAGTAACATAGTCATCAGTAGGCTATAAAATACATGTACTATCTCCCCTAAGTATGGGGGTTGAGAAACAAAGATAAAGGTTCAGGAAGGAAGGGTCTGGGGTAACATAATAGTATGGAGGATTTGGGTGTGATCTGGCCCTACAGGTAGCACAGATTACCAGGCTATTAACTTCATGCACTCCCAGGTTTCTGGGTAGAAAACAGGTATACATCCCTTCTGTTGAAAAGTCTGCATGTGTATTGCTCCTGGTTTCTCTGATGCTTATTTGTGAGCATGAGGTTCTCTACACAAGAATTACTATCCTAAACATACATTTATCAAACTCTGGTGTGCACAATTTCATAAAAATTGTATTACTGGATTTAAAGACACAGATTAACATCAATCCATTAATAGTAGGTGATTTCAATACTTCACTTTCTCCAATAGACAGGTTGTCTGGACAAAACGTAATCAGAGAAACATCATAACTGACATCCTAGATCAAGTGGACTTAACAAATATATACAGAATAGTCCACCCAAATACCAAAGAATATGTATTCTGCTCAGAAGCACATGGAAATGTCTAGTACAGACAATATCCTGGGACACAAAACAAATTTTAAAAGATTGAAGTCACTCTTTGTATCCTATCTGACCACAATAGAATAAAACTTTNGAGAGGCAGGGAGGGGAGCAGAGAAAAATGTAGAGCTCAATAAAAATCAATTTATAAAACTTGAAAAGAAAGAGTTTAAGGAGAATAAACAATTGAGTGATGGCCAAGAAAACACAAAGCTGATGGCAATGATGAAGACAATCCAGGACATAGAAAGAATCCAGTGAGAAGACAGAAACACTGAAGAGGACTCAGGCTGAAATGAAGATGGAATTGAAACACCCAATGACTCAAATAGAAAATTCAAAGGAAAGTCTTATATCTTAGTTACTTTTCTATTCTGCAAAAGAGGCACCACAACAAAGGTAGCTCATAAAAGAACTGGAGGCTTGCCTACAATTTCAGAGCCTGAATCCATGACCACAATGGTGGGAAGCATCGCAGCAGGCAGGAAGTCATGGTGCTGGGGCTGAGAGCTTACATCTGCTCCACAAGCATGACGCAGAGAGTGAGACAGACTGGTCCTGGCTTGGGATTTTGAAACCTCAAAGCTCAACCCCTATGATCCACCATTTTCAATAAGGCTGCACCTCCTAATCCTTTTCTAAATGGTTCTAACAGCTAGGGACAAAGCTTTCAAATATATGAACCTGAGGGGGGCACTCTCAATCAAAACACCACATTCTTCTCCCAGATCCCCACAAACTTGTTGCCATATCATAACGTCAAAAGCGTTTAATCAACTTTGGACTTTGGATGTTGAGATTGTGAAAGATGTCCAGCCTAGATTAATCTACCATAATTGAAAGAAAAAGAAAAACTTTCCATGATATAAACAACCTAAAAATTATATTCAACAAACTAAACCTAAGAAAAATATGAGAAGCAAAAGTTTGGGTTAAAGAGAGGAATGAGCACAGCAGAGATACTGTGGAAAGAAATAAGAATCCATAATTATTAAAACATGAAGTACCACCAGGCATGATAGCACATACCTTTAATCCAGCACTGGAGAGGGAAAGGCAGTCAGATCTCTGTGAGTTGAGGCAAGTCTGGTCTACAGAGTGAGTTCCAGGACTACCAGAGCTATATAGAGAGACACTGTCTCAAACAAACAAACACACACACACACACACAAAGTACCACCAAAACCACAAATGACTCCAAAATCAACACAATTACCATAATTAACATATACATTTTAACAATAACTTTAAATATTAATGTCCTCAATTCTCCAATCAAAAGACACAGGTTGACTGAGTAGATCAAGAAACAAAATCCCAGTCAAATGAGAACAAGAAGCAAGCAGGCATCACTACTCTAATATCTGACAAAACAGACTTCAAACTAAAATTAATCAGAAGAGATATAAAGAGACATATTGCTGGGCAGTGGTGGTGCACACCTTTAATTCCAGCACTTAGGTAGGCGGATCTCTGTGAGTTTTAGGCCAGCCTGGTCTACAGAACTAGTTCTAGGACAGCTAGGGCTGTTACACAAGGAAACCCTTCTCGAAAAACCAAAGAGAGGGAGACTTCATTTGAGTCAAGGGAACAAATAACCAAGAATGTGTGGTCCATTCAAATGCCACAGCCATCAGGGTGAAGCAAGAAGGAATCAGGTTCAACACAACTTAGCAGATTTGCAAACTTATAGAGTCTGACACCGGTCAACTTATTTTAAACATATTTAAGTACAATAAAATTTAGGAAAAAAGTTCCCCAGTAACAATTATCTCAATTCCAAGTGTGCAATAAAGCTTTCAGTGCAACCACATCAAAACTCTTTGGCAAAGTACATGTTACCTCGTCCATAAAAATAGGTTCTATAAACCAGACAGTGGTGGTGCACACCTTTAATCCCAGCACTCGGGAGGCAGAGGAAGGCTATCTCTGTGAGTTTGAGGCCAACCTGGTCTACAAGAGCTAGTTTCAGGTCAGGCTTCAAAGTTACAGAAAAATACAGAAAAGCCCTGTCTCAAAAAAAAAAAAACAAAGAAACAAAGAGAGAGAGAGAGAGAGAGGAAGAAGAGGAAGAGGAAGAAGAAGAGGAAGAGGAAGAGGAGGAGGAGGAAGAGGAAGGGTTCTATAGCAGTCTGGTGTGGTTTTAGTCATACAGTAACATAGTCATCAGTAGGCTATAAAATACATGTACTATCTCCCCTAAGTATGGGGGTTGAGAAACAAAGATAAAGGTTCAGGAAGGAAGGGTCTGGGGTAACATAATAGTATGGAGGATTTGGGTGTGATCTGGCCCTACAGGTAGCACAGATTACCAGGCTATTAACTTCATGCACTCCCAGGTTTCTGGGTAGAAAACAGGTATACATCCCTTCTGTTGAAAAGTCTGCATGTGTATTGCTCCTGGTTTCTCTGATGCTTATTTGTGAGCATGAGGTTCTCTACACAAGAATTACTATCCTAAACATACATTTATCAAACTCTGGTGTGCACAATTTCATAAAAATTGTATTACTGGATTTAAAGACACAGATTAACATCAATCCATTAATAGTAGGTGATTTCAATACTTCACTTTCTCCAATAGACAGGTTGTCTGGACAAAACGTAATCAGAGAAACATCATAACTGACATCCTAGATCAAGTGGACTTAACAAATATATACAGAATAGTCCACCCAAATACCAAAGAATATGTATTCTGCTCAGAAGCACATGGAAATGTCTAGTACAGACAATATCCTGGGACACAAAACAAATTTTAAAAGATTGAAGTCACTCTTTGTATCCTATCTGACCACAATAGAATAAAACTTTAAATGAACAGGAAATAAATCTCTAGTAAATACACAGATCTTACAGATTAAACAACTCGTTACTGAATGATGAATGGGTCAAATAAGGGAAGGGTTCTAGCAGGCCCTAGCATGGCAAATATAACCCAGAGCATGGCAGTCCTACAAGAGAAATTTATAGCTCTTTGTGCTTACATTGTAAAAAGTCAGAAAGAGCATGAGTAAATGCCTTAACAATGCAACTTAAAAATTTGGAAAAACAAAAACAAACCAAATGTAAACCCAGTTGACAGCAAAAATAAGAAAAATCAGAACAGAAATCAATAAAATAGAAACAAAAAAGTATCACTGAATCTAAGAGCTGGTTCTTTAAGAAGGTAAACAAGATTAATACTTGGCCCAATTAACAAAAGAAAAAAAGAGGACCCAAATTAATATATTCAAAAAACAAACTAGGAAATGTACACCAAAGAAATTCACAATATTATAAAGAAATATTTTTAAAACATGTACTTCATTAGGTTGGAAAGCCTAATAGAAATGGATGTGATTTCTAGCTTCAGCCAAACCACCATAAGTAAACCAAGAAGTCAACAACCTAAAGAGACCCATAACACATGAGGAAATTGAAATAGTAACAAAATGCCAGGTGGATTCATGTAGTGAACAGGGAGCGGGCCTGCTTTTCGTCCCGCCCGGCTCCCGCACGGCTAGCTTATAC
>LOEQ01005173.1:0-18347 GCA_001685075.1 Bramus lutescens
TCTCTCTCTCTCTCTCTCTCTCTCTCTCTCTCTCTCTCTCTCTCTCCTTATTTGTTTCCTATTGTTTTGGTATTGGCATTTTATGTCTTACTGAGTTTTTGTTTATTTGTTTTGATTTTCATTTTCTTATTTTTAGAGAGAGATTAGATAGCTGGATAGACAGACACACAGACAGACAGATAGACATTATATAGGTAGGAAGATGGAGAAGATCTGGGAGGAGTTGGAGGAGCATAAATACTATCAAAATAAATTGTATGAAAATTTTCTTTTTGTTTTTTTGAGATAGGGTTTCTGTAGATGGAGGTTATATGTTAGTTTCTCAGCCACCCAGACCCAAATAATAACACAGAAGCTATATTAATTACATCTTGTTTGGCCAATAGCTTAGGTATCTTTCTAGCTAGCTCTTACATCTTAAATTAACCAATTTCTATTAATCTGTGTATTGCCACTAGGCTGTGGTTTACCGGTTTCGCATGTTACTCTTTTGGCAGCTACATCATGTCTCCTTGACTCCGCCTACTCTCTGTATGTATATCTCTGTTAGCAATTCCTGTCTGGCATTATTCTACTAAGTCATTGGCCTAAACAGAATTTTTTTAATAACTAATGGTAATAAAACATATTTACAACATACAGAGAGGAATCCCACATCCGGTTTCTCTGTCATTTTAGAGCCTGTCCTGGAACTAGCTCTTGTAGTCTATGTTGACCTCAAATTCACAGAGATCCACGTGTCTCTGCCTCCTGAGTGCTGGAATTAAAGGCGTGCACCCCCGCTGCCCAACTGAAAAATTTTATATGAAGAAACCAAAAATAATCAAACAAATCTCTGAAAACTCAACCATGTAAACAAAATTCCTAAAACAACAACCCTAACAACAAAACCAAGCATGTGTACAGATAATTTTACCTCACTTTTCCTAATGTAGATGGATTTTACAAAACATCCCAGGCTTTCTCACATATGTAAAATCTAGATTAAACTACAGCTTATATGCGTGTATAGAAGAAAGTGAAAGGAGGACATTTAGGGGATGAGCCAGTGGAGGTAGAGAAGGGATGACGGAGGGTAATAGGGATGAGTAAGAGCAATGTACAAAACACATATGTATGGAAATGTTATAATGAAACATTTATTATCGTATGCTAGCTAAAATTTTATGATGATGATAATAATCTTTTAGATAATTTTATTTACTTTGCTTGTCCAATTTCAGTGAGCAGAATTCCTACTGAAAAAAATGATAGTAACTATGGATTCTTCGTGAACAGCTTTTTTTTTAATAAAGTTGGTGAAAGTCTATTCCTAATTTTCAAGAGTTTCATTTTTAGAAACCAAGATGTTCGTAATTGCTCAAGATTTTGTTGAGATAATCAGGAAGCCTTCTCTTTTAGCTTGTTAATTTGAATCATAGTAACTGGATATCAAACCAATTCTAGATAAATCTGACTCGGTCATAATACTTTATCTTTTATAAAAATCATATTATTGGGCTGAATGTACTAAATTTTTCTTAGAATATTTTATACCCACATTCATGAGAGAATGCTAGTTTGTGCATGCCTTACACTGAATTTGTTAGACATTGTATTGTGATTGGGAAAATACTGGCTTTCTGGGTTGAGGTGCTAAATTTTCCCTCCTTTTAAACTTTGTGAAAAATTCTATATAATTAATAGAATTCTTCTCCTGAGCATTTGGTACAATCCACCAATGGAGCCATGTGGGACTAAAGGATTTCTCTCTCTCTCTCTCTCTCTCTCTCTCTCTCTCACCTTGAACTCATGGCAAGTCTCCCAAGAGTTGGAACTATTTCGTATGTGTGGTGGGGGTATGTCTTTATAGAGAGAGCTATTTGCATCACTCATCTGCTTTAGAGTGAGTTTTAGCCATTTGTGCCTTTGAGAAACTTTAACCATTTTGCCAAAGTTATCGAATTTATTAGCACGAAGATACTCATATTACTTTATCATAGTGCTGTTATATTTAGAATCTTTGAAGAGGTCATCTATCTCTTTTATTCCTTTTTTCATTTTTATTAGGTTTTTTTGAGAATGCTGTGCTTTGATCTATTTCTCTCCTCCTCATCCCCTCCCAGGTCCACCCATCCACCCCTACCCACACAGCTTTGTGGCCTTCTTTTTAGTCTACCAAGTCCGGTCTGGCTGTTCATTCCTTCTTGCATGTACACGCTTCCTCTGGAGAGTGGTCTATGTCTTTTTTCTTTCACAATCAGTCTGCCCTTTGAGGCTTGGAAATTTTATCAGTTAAACAATTTATTGTTTTAAAGAACTAGCTATTGTTTTTATGGATTTTCCTCTTTTAAAATCTCTAGTGTCATAGGTTTCACTTCCATCTCTATTACTTTATTTCTACGTTAACTTTAGGTTCGAATTACTCTTCTTTTCCTAGTTTATTACAGCAGAAGTCTAGGAGATAGGTGTAGGTTCTTCTTTCCTTCTCGATACAAGTGCTTGGTGCTCTGTGATAGGCATACCTCCAAGTACCACCTCTGGGGAATTCCATAAATTTTATAATGTTCTATTTTTACTTGCACTCAATAATAAATACTTTCTACATTGTCTTTTGATTGCTTTGTTGACTTATAGATGTCTTCATGTATTATTAAGTTTTCAAATATTTGAGTACTTCCCAGAAATCTTTAGAACAACGACTTTAGATTTAATTCCATATAAAAATAGAACATACTTTGTGTGTGACTTAAATAATTTTAAGCTTCCTGAAGCATTTGTTTTGCAATGCAGAATATATTCTATCTTGGTTAATGTTCTATGTGTACTTGAAGAAGAGGTGTATGTATCCTGCTGAGGGGTACAGTGCTCTCTGAATGTCAACTAGGCCAAATGGGGCAGTGATGTCATTAAAATCTTCTATATTCCTACTGATTGCCATCTACTTGTGCTATCAATTACTGGGAGAGAGAGGCATGGAAACTTATGCCCATGTGTGCATTTGTCCATTCTCCTTACAATTCTATCATATTTTTTGAATACTAGATGTTAACTATTTGGGATTACATCCCCTTTACAAATTGATTCCTTTATCACCGTGAAATGGTCTTTACATCTCATAATAGTATTTCCTCTGAAATCTACTTCTTGGGGGCACAGGATTCTAGCTCAGTAGTGGGACATGGGCTTTGCATGCTCTGGATTCAGTCCCCAGGACCCCAAATCCCTAAACTAACCAACTAAGAACCTTGCATCAAGGCACGGATGCATCTCAACTCAGCAAGCTGGACCAGTCTTAGAGCTTACCTCACGTGTTTTTCCTTTTCCAGCACTTACTGGCTCTGTATCTTGAAAATCATTTTCTTTCTTTTTTAATTTCCTTTCCTTGCTTTGAGAAAGAGAAGGCATCTGATCATTGTTGTTCTATCTAGGATGAAAGCAAAGATTTTTGAATAGTATTTTTCTTCTTAAACACTGTTTTCCAGTTTTATTTTTAATTGATGAAATTATGTGTATTTATAGAGTACAACGTGATACTTGAATACATGCATATACATTATGAAATGGTTAAATGAGGCTGATTAGCATATTTTTACTTCAAATACTTATTTTTGTGGTAAGAACATTGAAAACACACTCTTGTAAGTATCTGAGATCTATATTAACCATAGTTACTATGCTATGCAATAGGGCACAAGAGCTTGTTAGCACAGCCATTGAAACGCTATCCTATTTGTACCTGAAGACCTGAAAAGCAACTCATCTTTTTACCAGAGGCCATGACTCTAAAAAAAATCATCATTATTATTGTGGCTCACTTTCATTTCTGAAATTTCCTGTCCCCTTTACTCACTTTAGTCTGCATCCTCAAAAGAAGGAAGAAAGGATGGGTAAGATTCGTGATGGAGGATAGGTCCTGGAGTAAGGACAGCAATGTGACATTTTAACATTTTGACCCCTACTGCCTAGCACACATGCATGTTTGGTGGGAGGAAAATGGAACTGAGAAAGTTACTGCTTGGATTGGTCTATGGAGTTTTGGACTTTTTAGGCTCAGTAGATCTTTCTAGGCACCCTCCAACCTTTAGAGTCTAAAGATTAGCTATAACTGATACTCTCTACAATCCCAAGCCTATGGTGTAACTGAAAATATTGTTGGTTTCTATGTATGCTCTTTCTCATCAAATTTAATCTTTTGGGTTCCTAATATGCTATGGACTAAATTGTCCCTCTAGCTCTTGACTCTTAGTGTGGTATATATGGAGATAGAACATAATTAAATCTTGAAGGTGGGGAGCCCCCAGGCGTGGGTTAGTGCCCTTGTAGTGGCATGACTGAGGTTGTCTCTCAACCCTAAGGGGACACAACAGGGAGGCAATTGTTGGAGACTCAGCAGACACTGGGTAAGACCTGCACCACCATCTTGACTTTCTGACATTTAGAACTGTGAGAACTATATTTTGGTTATATAAGTTACCTAGTCTATGGGGTTTTGTTGTAAGACAGAGAGCGTGTCTAAGGTTGTTTCCTTACCCCACCTCAAGGACGCTTTAATTCCTAGCCATAGTGTCTTCCTGCACTCCTCTGCCCACAGGCTTTCTTAGACCTGAGAAGCAGCACTCTTCCCACCTTCTCAAGAAAGAAGACAGTGAAACAACACCTTTGAGTTGCAAGTGAGGGATGAGAATTGATGGCCCAGCATCCCAGCCCTCTCCCACGGAGGACCAGCCCTGCTGTGTGTACTATCCAGTCTCTCAGGAGGCTCCATGTTGGTGTGGAACCCTAGTTTTCCTCCAGGGGTGACCTGTGCATTGGCACCTCTCTTTAGTGCCTCTTCCTCTCCTGTATCATTTCTCCACACCCTTACTGTGTTGTATAAGATTGTGCTTCAAACAAACTGCTTGTGTTCAGGGTCCTGTTCCCGGGAATGCTTTAGGGAAGTCTAAACTGAGGCAAGTGATTGAGGAAAGTTCTGGAACTTAGAATGTTGTTTATCCCTTACTCATATGCAAACAGTATGTGGGGGAAAGCAGCAGGAGAAGGGCTTGGCAGACCACCAGCCTGGAAGAGGCCTAGCTGACTCTTGTTCCTGAGCTAGCCTTGATAATATGTATATAGGTATGATAAGCCTGGAGACTTCAATCAAGAGAGAAATGGCTGGCCTGAGACCTGTCGCTGGGCTTGACAGTTCATTTTCTGGTAAGAACATGGGTTTGTAAGGTACACTATTACCTCTGTGTGTGGATCTATTTGGGAACTTAAGCACAGTGTAAGATGTTTTGGTTAGGGTTAGTGTCTTATTTTCTTGCTCTACTGTGTAAATTAATTCTTGAATGGGTAATACATAGTAGGCCCTACTGTCTATTGGGTATGTTTCAAGGATCCCTGTAGATGCTCAAAGAGCATATAGTATCAAAAACCACATGTAGCATGTTTTCCCCTTGAAATGCATACCCCGTTAAAGTTCAACCAATAAATTAAGCACAGTCAGAGATTAACAACAAAAAATAAAATGGAGCAATTATAACAACACATTGTAATAAACTTGCCGGAATCATTACTCTTTGGGCCTCTATTAAAGGAGGCTTGAACATAAGCATTGTGCTGCTTTGACTCTTGGTTTAACTGAAATAGCTCCTATGTGGCTGACATAGGTGGGCAGTGTGTACAGAGTAGATACAATAGACAAAGGCATAGTTTACATCCTCCTTGGAATGGAATGGGAACCATGGAATTTTCTAACACTACTTAGAACTTTCTACTTCATGCTTTTGAACCTTGTCTGACTGTGGGTAGCTGAAACATTAGGAAGGGAAATTGCTTGTAAAGGGGACTACTCTACCCAAATGGTTCAATGCATTTGCCTTCCTGCCATCATCCACCCAATGATAGCTCCAACCCCAAGCACCTCTCTCATTAGTTTCTTAGATAAGCTTCCAAAGGTTTTTGTATGCAAGTAGATAGGAATGATTTGTTTGCTCTGTTCTGTTTTGTTTTATAATTGAAGTAATCACATTGCACCTACTTTTCTGTTACTTTTTATAATTTATCTTAGCAATATTTTCATGTTTGTTGACAGACGGCATCTTCATTCTTTAATAGCTTCAGAGAATCGTGCTGTGTGTCCTGTTTGGCAATTTATCTAACCAATCCTTATCGCTGGTGAGTTGGGTTGTTTCCAAAAGTTTTTCAATCTAGTGCCGAACTATTGCTTCAATTAATAACCTTATACATATGGTATTTTGCAAACAGATGAGTGTATTTTTAGGATGAACTCCCCGAAATAGAACTGCAAAATCATGGAGCTTATTCATTTATAATTTTGATAGATTTTGCTATCAAATTGACCCTTGCCAAGGTTGCATGGGTGCCTATTGTCACCAGGAATGTATGAGAGTAAGTGTTTCCTCACAGCTTCATCCACAAAATACAGAATCAAACGGCTGGAGTTATGCCAATCTGATGGGTGAAAAATAGTATTGAGTCTATTTTAATTTGCATCTCTCTCATTACAGTGGGAACAGAGTGTCTTTTCAGGGGCGTAAGAAGCACTGCACTTCCATTTCAGCAAACTCTAACACCCTTTTCCCACTCTTAAATGGACTTTATTCTTATCCATTCTGTTATTATTTTTGTCAGATTCTCATAGTTCCTTATATACTAGGAATATAGGCTCTTCATGATATGAGTGGGAGGATTTTCCGCTGTTTATTATCTGTCTCCTGACAATGCTATGACTTCTTTCTTTGTGCATACAGAAGTTATTTTTTATTTAAAGAATTTAGTGTTTCATATATGACAAGTCTCATAAGATCCCTTCTAGATTTTAAACTAGTTTAGAGTAGATATCTTTTACTCTAACTTGGTAGGCTTAATATAGCATGAGAATCAGTTTGGCTTTATAAAGGATGCTGTAATTATATAGGTCACCAAGGTGCTCTTCCAAGTGCCTTTGTTCTAAAACCCCTGCATCCTCCTCCCCTCCAGCTTCCAATTATGGAGTAGGATCAGGTGAGAAACCGTAATTCATACTCAGGTGTGACAAACTGGTAGAATTAACTTCCCTAAAGACATTGCTATTTTAAATAAGGGGTGACTCAGGGGAAGTGACTTTCAAATTGCTAGAAAGTTGGGAGATATGGGAAAGCCATGGAGGGCATTGGAGGCATGGGAAAGCCGTGGAGGGCATTGTAGTAAGTGCCCATGATGACTGATCTGCCTCCAGCACTGGCTTCCTAGAGTCCACTGTTGTATCTAGATGCCAGAAATCAGTTTTGGAAGGGAGATCACTTTTGGGGCTGGGCTCCGTTTCTGATGATGTCTACAAGGGCTAACACTGGGATAGAAAGTGGAGAGTCTGCAGCAGCAATAGGAAAGATTTATTGCAATAATGTCTCTTGTTCCCAGTCTCTTTCTACCTGTCCATCTTTTCCCTTCTTTCAATTCAGTCCTATCCCCTTGACCAGGAGACCTGGGGAGTTGGGCTGAATAGGGAGACAGTTTTATGCAGTTGTGCCAGAAAAGGGAAGTTTGTGTTCATAGGGACAGTCTGACAATGGCTGTGTGGTTATCACATGCTGCTTGGTCTTCCTTCCCTCAATACTCTCACTTCTAGTAAGAATGTTCAACTTTTTTCTTTTTTTCTTTCTTTTTTGCACTTGCTAGGCAAGGACTCTACCACTGAGCTAAATCCCCAGTCCCAAGAATGTCGAGCTTCTTAAAGAGCACAAAGTTCAGGCTTCTTTGTCTTCTGGTTTGACTTGGGCATCTTGATTGGAAGTTAAGAAGCAAGAACATTGAAAGTTCTCAGACATGCTTTATGCCCGTCTTCCTCAAACTTTCCCTTCATGGCTTCAGGAAGGGCCATCAGACTCCATTTTTGTTGGTGATCTCTCTCTTGGGACCTCAGCTCTGCTTGGCCCATGCAGTCATCGCTTGTGAAGTGAGGAATGAGGGGTTTCATGTCATTGATTACAGCACCGGTGGCCCACACTTAAGGACTCAAAGGGTCAATGAGACAAACATTCTCACTAGAGTGTTTTTTCATGAACATTACAACATCACTTAAGAAATAAGCAATTTTGGAGGTCTTAGGCAGGTCTCTAGCTGTCCCAGAGTTTCAGCGTTGCTGATGCTGAGACTCTGAGTTCAAGGTATTTCTCATCACAGTGAATGACAAATGAAGTACACGGTAAGTTCATTAGTTTCTTTGTGTGTTTGTGTACACATATTTGAGCGTGTGTGTACATGAATGTAGAGGCCAGAGGTCATGTTGGGTGTTTTTCTCAGTCACCTTCCACCCTAGTATTTAAAATACTGTTTCTAGATGAACTTGGAGCTCACTGATTCAGCTAGCTTAGCTGGCACGTGAGTCCCAGGGAATCCTCCATTCCTTGCTTCCCCAGTCCTGGGATTGCAGGCACACACCACTGCATCTGGTTTTTGGCATGGGTACTGGAGACAGAACTTGGGTCTTCATGTTTGTCCAGCAAGTACTGTATCAACTGAGACATGCCTCTGGCCCCCAAGTAGCTCTGTTTCTTGGTCTGTTTGCTCCTGAGATCCTGGGAAGCCTTGGGGCTAAAAGTCCATGTAGGTTTCTGTGACCATTTCTTCTGGGGGCTGTAATTTTTGGCAGTGTGAATTGTGTAAGACAGGAGAACTAAGGTTGAGTCTGATGCTTTTCTGTAGCTTTGCTGTGGAAAGCTTCCAAGGGTAGGATTGTAGTGGCATTTCATTTGTATTTTAATAGATAAAGTTTGCCTGAAGATCTGAATAGTAAAACAGCCGCACTGGCCAGCCTCATAGACCAGGCAGCAATGATACACACTTTTAATCCCTGTAGCCCCAACGACACACACCTTTTATTGCAGTAACCACACTAGCTTGCCATAGAAACAAGGTGATAGTGATGCACGCCCTTAATCCCAGACTAGAGAGTATTATAAAATGGGAGGAGACAGCTCTCAGCCTCAGTCTCATTCTGAGGTTTCCTAGAAGCAGGATCACCATTTTCAAACTGAGGTTGAGGTAAGAGCCAGTGGCTGGATGCATTGTTTTTCTGGACTTCGGGTTGAACCCCAATATCTGTGTCTGAGTTTTATTAATCATGCTTCCTACATGTACCTATGTACATGAGTGTGCCCATGGGGAACAGAGGTTCATATCAGGTATCTCTCAATTGCTCTCCACGCTATTTGTTGAGACATCTCTTGCTGATTCAGCTGGTCTAACAGCCACCCTACCCTGGATATCCCCTATCTCTGCCTTCTGGATTACAGATGGGTCACCACACCTATCTGGCTTTCGCATGGGTCGTCGGGATCAGAACCCTGGTCCTCACACTTACACAGCCAGCACATTACCCGCTGACCCATCTCCCCTGCACAATATGTAGTAGCACTCTTGCAGTAAAGAACAGCAGCCGCAAACTGGAACTTCCGGTCAGCTCTNAGTGTGCCCATGGGGAACAGAGGTTCATATCAGGTATCTCTCAATTGCTCTCCACGCTATTTGTTGAGACATCTCTTGCTGATTCAGCTGGTCTAACAGCCACCCTACCCTGGATATCCCCTATCTCTGCCTTCTGGATTACAGATGGGTCACCACACCTATCTGGCTTTCGCATGGGTCGTCGGGATCAGAACCCTGGTCCTCACACTTACACAGCCAGCACATTACCCGCTGACCCATCTCCCCTGCACAATATGTAGTAGCACTCTTGCAGTAAAGAACAGCAGCCGCAAACTGGAACTTCCGGTCAGCTCTGCAAATGCAACAGGAAGCAGCAGGTACTCCCAGGTAGGCTGTGTGGCTGTGCTGTAGCGTTTGGTAGCTCACACAGATGCAACACAGTTTGGTGTATGATGGAATCAACCTAACCCCACCATGAGCCAAGGCTCCTGTTCTTACTTAGATCTGTCTTCTGCGAGTGGTGTGGCTAACGGCAGGAAGATGCTCTCTGTGTTCTGATTCTGATTTCTTAGCTAGATTAAGCACCCGGCTCTTAGCACTGGACCACCTGTATTCAAATCACAGCCCCATGTTTAGTGATCAAGCATTGTGGGGCAGCAAGCGTCAGAAACACTTGTTCAAGGCCTGAAGTTAAAGCATAAACTCCAGGACCCTCTGGAGTCAGCCATTCCTCCAGCACCTCGCGTTTCTCACCTTATCAATGCTATGGAGATAATAGGACCTGTTTTTTTTGGAGTTGCTATGATAGTTAAATTTTAAAAATTTACATAATGTGCTTAGCTCTGGGTCTGGCATTTGTTAAGTCTCAATATGAGCTGCCACCAGCATCAGCATGCCAGACACCTCTCATGCGACGCCTCTGTTTAGTCTCCTTTTCATTCCAGCCGCTGCTGCAGCAACAAGTTCATTGACCCCACTGTCAGGGTCACACAGGTGTGATCTGAGAGCCCAATAACTTTAGATCCATGTTGGGGCTCCTCATCACCCACCCCAAACATGTTGCTCACACGAAGAAGAAAGCCTTTTGCTAACATGCATGAACGTACGCATTGAAATCACAGGAGAGAACACACCATGGGAGGACCTTCCACCACCGTGCTACAGCAGAACGTCATTCTTTACAAAGATAAGATGAGGTCCTCTCCCAAGACTATTTAGTCCCCTCTCTGTTGACATGGCCAAATACCATGTACCCCTTAGCTTGCAAAGGATGCAGATTTATTTGGGTCCCAATTCCAAAGCTAGAAATTCCAAGAGCACAATGCCAACCACTGGCGAGAGCTTAGTTACTACATTGCATAGCAGAGGGCACCTGATGAAGACAGCCTATAGAAGAAAGAGACCCACTGCCTTTTATAAGAAACTATTCGAACATAAACTATGCAGTTTCTCATTTCAGTGGCAGAATGCCTAGCAAAAGCGATGGTTTGGATTTATTCTATCTTCTCGTTTGAGACTCCATTATGTCAGGGAGGACAAGGCAACAGGAGCTTGAGGCAGCTGGTTTCATTGCCTCTGAAGTCAGGAAGCAATGAATACTGGCAATTAACTTTATTTCTCTTTTTCTTTAGCCCAGGACCCTATGCCGTGAAATTGCACTGCCCACTAAAAGTGAGTCTTCACCCCTCAATTACACTACCTAGAGACGCCCTCAGAGAGATGCCCACGGTTTATCTCCTAGAGGATTGTGGTTTCTGTCAAGTTGACAATCAATATTAAGTAGCACAAACCATTGACTTATTAACCTACTAATGAATGGGTGGGTGATGTCATTCATGAAGGAAACCCTTCATCAGCCTATCACTTTCCAAAGGTCTCATTTCTCAAATGCTATTAACACATAGCTTTGGGTATGAAGTTTCTTATATGTGAAACTTGGGGAACACGTTTAAACCTCAGCACCTTTCTGTGGGACTTTGCATTGATATAGAGTCTCTGCAAGTATCTAATCAGAATAAGGTCACCCCTGAGTAAACTCATTCCTAAAGCCGGTCACTAGTGTCTTTCTAAAGAGGGGCATTTGAAGACACACAGAAGAGAGACTCAGCTGTGTAAAGACAGAGCGATATCGTTTTAAGACAAAGAACGTCAAGGGCTGCCAACAACCACCAGATTCAATAAGAAAGGACCTTTCCTGAGAGCCCTTAGAGGAGACATGGCCCTGCCAACTTCTTGATTTCAGGCCTCCAGTCTCGAGCACTGTGAGAGGATGACTTCCGTTGCTGAAGCCACCAGGTTGTGATCACTCATTTTAGCAGGAATACCTATGGGGACTGGAGTGTGTGGTCACATGCTTCTTCCTGAACAGGTTACACTGAAACACACTTCATACAGCTCCCCAGATGTCTCGTGGGGTCCGTTGTCCAATTACCAAAGCTGAGACCAACTCATAATACATCTTTGCATTGATTCTTAGTCCTCCCTTCCTTGGCTCTTTCTTCTTCCAGCTCCGTGGAGAGTCTCGGTTTATCCCTTTTTTCTCTGCTGTTACTAAAAAATACAGAATATCTTTGCTCTTCTGTGAATTAACCAGCTCACATTTTCCCAGCAGCCTGACCCCAATCCCCTGTCTTAAACATTCCCAGGCACTGATCTAGATGTTTCTGTCATTGCCTAAGATAGGACCAGTAGTAACTAACCCCAACCCTGAGACAAATTCTCCAAACTTCCATGCAGTTTCTGACACCTAACCCCCTCACCGTAACCATAACTACAACAGCCCTTTCTCCCCACGAGGACCTGCAAGAAAGTTCCCCTATTAATGCTTTCAACTGACCTCTTGGATTTCCATGTCCTTTTCTTTAGAATTTCTTTAGAATTTCTTTAGAATCCCAGTTAGTCCTGTCCCAAGACAATCAGCAGAATTCCCTTCAGGCAATTCCCTTGCCACCACTTTAAGGATGACTCTAGCCATAGGTTCAGTCAGACCAGGACCAGATACCAGACACCTAGTTGACATTCCATAAATATTCATTGAGTAAATAAATAAATGAAAATGTCAAAGAAGACTCAATCCTGCCGAGACATTTTCAATCAAATGGTCAAAATAAAACGAATACAATAAAAGAAAACAAATTAGAGGCACATTTGGAGGATAAGGAACTTAAAATTCCCAATATCTTCACTCAGCATGCATAAGGATGAATAGCCAGTTAGTCAAGTCTCAGTGGCTTTGATCCCTGCCTCCCTCTGCCCACATATCAGGTAGGGTTCTCAACAGCAAGCCACAGAATCCATTCTGGTGATTCAAGAAATGAGGGCATCGTTATTAAAGATAAGATACAGGGGAGTTTATAGACCTCCTGTGAGATGTAGTCTCAGAACAATACACAATCACGTCATGAGGGTTTCTCGAGGAATGTATATCCCAGAGAGAACACAACGGCCACCATTCTGCCTCCTTTGGCTAAGTAAACTGGTTTCCCTCTGTAATCTGAAATCTAGGAAATCCACGAAGCTGCTTTGACCTTAGGGAGGTGCTTTTCATTCACATATCACTGTTGTTGAGTCAAGTACAAGACACTGAGCCCCCCACCTCTCTCTTACCCCTTGGTCTTTAGTTATCCTAAGCCCTTTAGGGAAAACCTGATTCGTATCTCATTTCAAGACTTACACTCTCAGTCCACTTTGCACCGCTATAACCGAATCTCAAGAGACTGGGTAATTTCTAAATAAAAGAAATTTACTTATCATAACTCTCAAGGCTAAAAGAAGCCAAAGTCAAAATGGCAGAATCTGATGAAGACCGTTTTGCTACATCATCCTATTGTTTGAGACCAGAAGGCAAAGGAGAAAGAGACCAAACCATGACTTCAAGCCCTTTTAAAGTAGGCATGAATCTATTGGTGACAGTGGAGCCTTCATGACATAAAGACCTCACATTAAGCCCCTTCTACCAGCACTATCATCAGAACATAAATCTCCAGTGCAAGCTTCCTGGGGACAGACATTACTAAATTCCTCAAGTCTACCTATTCTAGCCCAGGATCACTGATGTCCAAAGTCTGGTTGGCGGACAAGCAGTGTCAAAATTACCCAGAGCTTGTTAGAATTGCAGAATCTGGGGCTCCATCCAAAAACGCTGAGCCGAACTCCAAAGGAGAACATAACCCCTAGGTTAGTCATGTTAAAGCTAGAAACTCCAGTGCAGTGTTCTCTGCTCTGTTCTAAGGGTGCTCAAGTCTAGCTAGTCATTAGAATGCCATAGAGAATAGTTTTAAAATAGATTCCAAGATGTCTTTCCTCATAAATATATCTAACAGGCCTGGGGTGTTGGGGTAGGGTCTAGGCATCTTTATTTGCATGTTTAGGTTTGTTGAGAGGTTTTGTGTTTAGCCATGGCTGGAAGCTGCTACCCCACCACCTGTAGTTCTGGTCTTTCAGTAACCACCCTTACCCACTTGGCAGCCACTCGGTCTTGGAACTCCCAAAAAGTTAGACTCCAAGGAGCATGGCAAGTCTCTCAAGGAGCCTGCAAACTCTGCCCATTCCAGCCCCTATCCAGAGTCAGCAGATCTGAACAGAACTCCCAAAGACCTTAATGAGCCACAGCGGAGAGACAGGATGAGATGCATGCTCCCTTCCTCAATTTGATTCAGTCCGGAAGCCCCAGCCCATAAAATGGTACCACCCATATTCAGGGCAAGTCTTCCCTTCGTGGTTAAACCTTTCTGGAAATACCCTTATGGACACACCCAGGGGAATGTTTCCATGGTGATTCTAAACCTAGTTAGCAAATAAACTGAAGCTAAAGATTAGAATTAACCATCACAATGACACCACAACCCCACAACATCCTGCCCTTACACAGATACAGCCAATAGCCCCATGCCCAGCTTCTGCACCCTGACTCCAAGCTTCAGGGTCTTGCAGGCTGCAGGATTTAGGATCAGATGTCCCCCTTGCACATGGCTAGACTTGGATCTCAGTAGTGATCGACAAGCACCATTGACCAGGATGGTTGTGCAGCTGCAGAGAACACAAAAGACTGTATCAGCTCCCACTCCCATCCCATCTCCACTGGCAGAACAGTTACCACTCCTTGAGGCTAGGGAGAACAGGAACACTGTTCCTGACTCCCCATCATTGCTACCAAGCTGAACACTTAGGCCTGACACTCAGAGATGGATGGAAGCTACAGCTACCGGCACTGTACCCAGCATGGATCTAGAGTTTCTCTCCTTCCCTATTCATCACCACCTTTCAGTGCTTATTCGACTGTGACAGAATCACCCTCTTGTTACAGCATTGCCATCGTTGTTGTGTGGGTCTGTAATTATTGTCCAAGAAAGACCCAGAGTGTATTACAGAAAATTGCATAGAAAATGTCATGTCAGAATGAGCAGGGGTGGTCCCTGCATAGAAGAACCACACCTGATACTGGTATTATTTTTATCCATACTTCATTTTTTCTTATATGTATTCTACTTTTAGCTACATAAAGCTAATTAGAATGTTGTATTCTGGGTCCTCTTTGCACGTTGAGAGAGAGACTCTCCACTTACATCATTTGCAATGACAAATCTCATGTGTCATCATTTACCTGGGAACAGGGATGTCCTCGGGCTGAAACAAAAGCTAATTAGAAGGTATTAGAACTGGAAAAACATACAGAAAAGTAGAGAATCTGAGAACCATTAAGACAAACAGGCTAAAACAGAGTTAGAAATCTATATGTGATTAACTAGATGCACTTAAATCTTATTCTCCCTTTGCTTTCTATTAATGCTCTGATTTGATTTGTATTTCTATTATTTTACCTTCACCAAATAGCCAAAGAAAAAGTTTTTTTGACCTGGGTTCAGTCTTTAAGAGAAGACTAGCTCCTCTCTGAGTCCTTGTTTCAATGGTTGTGGTTATTGAGGCTCAAGGATCCATCTCTAAAAGGCAGTTGAGATATTTTTCTCAGGGATATCATTCAGGTCCTCAAATAAGACAGCACTCATGCACAAAAGTGGGAGACTTAGGTCTCCCCAATTCTCTACACAGTAGTAATAAAGAAAAATGAATGAATGAAGAAACACAGTGCTTTGCTATTCCTTCATGTTTTCAGATCATTGGATTAGACCCTAACTTTGTTGGATCATTTGATTTTTTATAGACTCAAGGGAGGATGAGAGTGCTGTACCATAAGTCACAGAGGGGCAAAAGCCCCCACTCTGTACGTCCTAATGGGGCTGCTAAGGCAGATAACCCTAAAATAGGGAAGAAACCTTTCCACGTGAGAGGCAGGAGACTAGGCAAATGGGACTGCAGACACTGCTCAGGTGACCCCTAATCAGACATGCTAAAAGTTTCCCCTTCCGTGAAATGCTTCGCACAGTTAATGGCTTCTTGCAAATCTTTCCCGTTTTTTAATACTGTCCTAATAATTTTTGTCAATTAGCCGCTAATGCCTTTTTAATGCCTACTAATCTTCACTTTAAAAACATGTTATGGGCTAATTTGAGGATTTTCTGACATCCTAGCAAGGGGATAGAACTCTCTGATGCCACAGTTCAGGCCTGAGAAATTTGGTTATGAATATCATCCTTGGTTCAATAGTAGTTCTTGGGCGGGGGGAGTCACAAGCCAGTGCTCCTAAAAGTTGTCACTGACTTCAGGGTACCATGTGACTTGATATACATAAAAAATGATTAAAATGTATTGCCAGGGTGTGGTGGATCTTAAAATAGAGGAGAAAATAAGAACAAGCACAGTAGTCACCGTTTGTGCGGTGAGGTGTTCTATGTTCTGACAACTGTGTCTGTTCTCTCAATGATCTCTACAGACTGAGAGAGATTGTCATTCTACAAAAAGAGAAACTCTAACCCAGAGATCCTCAACACAGAGAATAGCTACACCTCAAAGTAGCAAGCTCCGAGCATCAGAGTTCTTCAGCTCCTATCTTTCAACATGCCAAGAATGAAGAGCCAGAGTCCCACCAGAGAGGTGAGCCAGAAACCAAGACCCTAAAGTGAAGCAAACCTAGGAGGGTGGAGAGGCCACATCCCTTCCTCCACGGAGGTCACAGAGCCAGCAGGATTGTTAGCCTGGGAGAACAGATGCCTGAGCAGTTCTTCCTCGGAGGCACTCCAAAGTCTCTATGTTCTATTTTATGAATTAAACATGTTCATTTTATGAACATACACTCCTATGGTTATTATTGTAACTGGGGTAGAAGCAGATTGAGAGCAGACAATGAGAAAAGTAGTCATTTTTTTCTCTCCTATAGATTAAGATGGTAGGCCATATCCCTTCACAAACCTATCTCCAGTGTGGACTCTGTCACTGCTGCCACCTCCCTTGAAGATCCTCCTGTCTCCCTCTGCAGGACCCCTGCTGGTCGCTGAGCTTCTTCCAAGGCCACATACCTCACTATCCTCAGGAACCAGGACAGATGAACCTAGAAATTGGCTGCAGTTGGTTCCTTAGTTGCAGATATCAAGCAGGAATTCACCCAGTCTGGACACAAATTTTCAAAGAAGGGATCACTCCCAGCTCAGCCAGCAAGTTCCTCCAGTGTTTCATAGCAGAAGCCCAATGTCAATGCAGATCCATGCAGACAGGGTGAGGCTAGGGCTTGAAGTTCAGTGTCACCTGCTAAGTGACTGATCTAGAGCCCTACCCAGTCCTCTGGTTACTGCCCTCCAAAGCCATGATAACTCAAAAAAGGGAGGGAGGGAGAAGTGCCTACTGTCTCTTAGAAAGCCCATCATCAGACAAATCTCTGTTTTCAAGATGAAAAAGAAACTATCTGTCAAACATATACAATAAGTCACAGCACTTAGGTCTTCCCAACTGCCAGGCCTCTTCAGGGCACCCGCTGTATGCCTGCTATATGCCAAGTCCAAGCAAGAGCTGTGGAAATACACAACTATGCCACTGAGAATCATCTGTTTCCAGCTGTACAAGGACCTCCTCCTACCTGTACATTTGGAATCCCCTGAACAGGAGTTTGTTTTTGAAGGAGTCCTGGCCTACATTCCACACCATTGCATTCCTGTAGGTGGAAGGAGAGACCCAGAAAGTTTGTGCCTTCTAAAGATTCCCCAGGGTTGATGTGGTTATGTCAGGGGGGTGGCAATTTCTTTTCCTTTCTTATTTTTCAAGTGTATTTTTAAGTAATTGGATTGTATGTGTGACATTTACCTTGTTTAAGGAGATATCCATAGATATCAAAATAAAGCTTTCCTAACATTTCTGATTTTGATTTTTATCTACATAAATGTGTGTATGCCTGTGTGAGTATAGGCTGCAGGCGTTGAGTGTCCACAGTGGCCAGAAGAGGGTTTAAGCTCCTCTGGAGCTGGATTATACACAATTGTGAGCCACCCAGTGTGGAGACTGCAAGCCAAACTGGGGTTTCTTGAAAGCACAGTAGAGTTATGTCTCTAACCCCAATGTTTTCCTAATTGACTCAGTTTACTTTTCTGATGCTGTGATAAACACCATGACTGAAAGCAACCTGGAGAGAGAAGGGTTTATTCCTTCTCACAGCTTATAGTTCAGGTTCCAAGGAAGTCGGGCAAAAACTGAAGCAGAAGCCATGGAGGAAATGCTTGCTTGTTTGCTCTTTGTGGCTTGCTCAGCCTGCTATCCTACAACACCCAGAACTACCGCTCCAAGGGTGGCACCGCCCACAGTGAGCTGAGCCCTCCAACATCAACCATCAGTCAGGAGAAGGCATCACAGGCTTGCCCACAGGCCATTCTGGTAGAGCGTTTTCTCAGCTGAAGTTCCCTCTTTCTTAAACGATTCTAATTATGTCAGATTGACCTCAAACTAGCCAGTACACCAAGTAAAAGGCTCTCCTGATAATTCTGAAAGTACAGTCAAGGTTTGGGAACTGACCATTAGCCAGTGATGCCTCCCTCCAGAATTTCTCTTAAACTGATGTCCACTTCAGGAAGGTT